>RCUC01128853.1:0-12387 GCA_003697995.1 Taxidea taxus jeffersonii | reverse complement strand
GGAGAGTTCTGGAACATTCTGGAAGGATAGGCAGGATATTAACAACGTTGGTTACCAGCAGTGGGGAGAGTTCTGGAATATTCTGGAAGGATAGGCAGGATATTAACAATGGTGGTTACCAGGAGTGGGGAGAGTTCTGGAATATTCTGGAAGGATAGGCAGGATCTTAACAACGGTGGTTACCAGGAGTGGGGAGAGTTTCAGGGTTGGGTGGGTGGGACAGAACCAGGCAGATGAGGAACTGGAGTGCAATGGAGGATTTCTGCTGCACGTTTATCTTTTTACTTTCATTGGTTTTTGAATCATGTAAATACGTTTCCTGTTTAAAAAATTACATTAAAAGAATTTTAAAAATCATGGAAGGATTTGGCAGTAGCAGGGAAATTATATATACATTTATCCATTGATCCAGCCATCTCCTTTCTATGAATCTATTCCAAAGTGAAATGTGAAAAATATGAAAAGATGCACAAAGATATCCACTGCAGAGATGTTCATTATAGTAAAAGTCTGGAAACAACCCAAATGTCACTGCTGGGAGCTACCTGACCAAACTATGGGTAAGCCACAACATGGAGTCCAATACAGATGTCGACAAGGAAACCAGAATCTTTATATTCCTATGGCGCGATCCCTGGGATATAATGCAAATAAAGAAGCGAGACGGAGAAAGTGTAGAGTGTCCTTTATCGAAGGGTGGGGGACGCACATTTATATATGTTTGCATTTGCTTATGTTCCAGAAATGAAAGAAAAAAACCAAACCAACTAAACAAAAAGAAATCAAACCTACGGGGGAGGGAAAGGAGCAGAATTCAGGCTGATTTTCTGTGAACGTACTTTGTATATCTAACTTTGGAACCACGTAACTATGTTCCATAATTACAGAACAAAATTAAATTAAAAAATCAATCCCTAAAAATCGAAACCAAAATGAAACAAATCGACCTAGCGCTGCACTGAGCTGTAGCAAACTTACACAGAGAGAAACTATTTCTGGAGACTTTGCAGCCTAGGCAGGCCCAGGCAGGGGAAGGATGTCCCCAGCGGGATACGCCCCAGGAACAGAAAGTGCTGCAAATCGCCTGCCCTGATCTTCCGTCCCCAGCGTGGTGGGATGACTGTTCTGAGACGACTGTGGGTGTTTTGGGGATAAAGTAGGCAGTAATTACGTTGGTGTTGTAGGAACTGGATTTTCTGTACGGAGGAAAGAGAGACAAAGACCTCTAAGATGATTAAAGAGCTTATAGCCCTGAAATTGAGTTCGAGTATCTGTATGTGTCTTATCTGAAAAGAAGGAGGAGAAGGAGAAGCATTTCCGAGCTGTCCATTAACAGAGCCTGGAAATGGCCTCCAGTGTTAGTTAGCGTAAGGAGAACCCCCAGGGCCTAGATTATGGTATCTATCATTTCCCACCGAAAAGAACAAGATTGCCTGAAGACACGGCTGATCCCAGGGACAGTGCAGGAACTGGAGACAGCTTGAACCATCCTATCAGCCTACCTGGGCCCGTCAAGAGGATTCAGCAACCAGGGAGGCCAAGGATGGGCCCATCTGGCATCAACCCGCGTAAGGACAGCCATGGTTGAAACATACCAGATGAGCTAAAAATGCTTGAGTACATAATAATTTACCAACCATTAAACAACAACAAAAAAATGTCCTTCTCTCCCCCATCCAAATTCATCTGTCACTTTAGAAGATGCTAAGGAATGGCATTCATGACTCTGAAAATTGGTAGGTTGATGGAAAAGGACAGAGTTTTGACCAGGATTTTCCTAGATGAACTCAACCTTCAGGTAACCAAAGAGTTGGTAAGGGGGAAATTTCTTTTTATTGGAAAACATGTCCGCTAATACATCAAGGAGAAATTATGATATTTGACGGTCCCCATTTTGCAACCCTACTGAAATAACAGGTCACACGGGGTGGCTGGTGGTCACCACGCGATAGTTAAGAGAGACGCCAGACCTTAGGCTTTCTGATGTAAGGGCATAGACCAACTAGGAAACAATATTTGGCGGGAAAAAACCCACGAAATCACCAAACCTGAATTTGATCAAGCCTCTAGTTTTAAGATCCAATTTGCTGTGAACATAGCACTCACAGGCCTGTGTTAAATGACCCCACAGAAAGGCAATCAGCAAAATCCAGGCTGTGGAAAATTCTATAGGGCAAATGATTACGTTTCTTGACTAGATAAATTACAAGGAAAAGAGAGCGAGAAAGGGGAGAGAGAGAGAGAGAGAGAGAGAGAGAGACTCTCTAGATCAGCCGAGACCCAAAAGAATACCCAACCAGTTGCAGTCGTGAGGACCTCATTGGGATCCTGAAGCAAATACAGCCACTAGTCAAAGAAATCAGGGCCGACTGCATATCCGATGACATCCAGGGGACTGGTGATATTTTTAGGCACGATGATGACAGTGTGGGTACTGTGGTTGTGTCTGAAACAGAGGCTTTATAATACGTCTTGGCAGAAGTAGTTATGGATGAAATGATATGGTGGCCTGGGATTTGCTCGACAATATTCCAGGGCAGTCGGAGGGTTGGGGAACAGACAGAACACATTTGGCCGCGAGCTGGGAATTGTTAGAGCTGGGATGCATTAGGGTCTTCTAAAGTTATTACTGTTTTCCCTGTACTTTGGTAGATGACTGAACATTTTTAACAATTCCAAGGTGGGTTGGGGAGTCCATTCTCATTGGAGGAACGCAAAGGCCACGCACTGCTGTTTTCTCCCTGTGATGCTGAAGGCCAGGGCAGCAAGAAACAAAATCCCTGCTTGGATCCATTTGTATTTAGGAAAAAAAAAAATCAAGGCATAGTTATTATTTTATAATTAAATCATAGGACACCTTTTTAAAAATATTTTTTTAATCTACCTATTTATTTAGAAAAAGAGAGCTTGTGAGTGAGCAGGGGAGGGCCGGAGGAGAGGAAGAGAGAGAATCCTTTAAGCAGGCTCCCTGCTGATCCCAGGACCCTGAGATCACAACCTGAGCCAAAATCAAGAGTCAGATGCTTCCCTGACTGGGCCCCCCAGGGGTCCCGACACATTTTCTTCTTAAAGCAAGAGGTGTAGGCTGTGAAGTTTGAATCTGAGCTTCGCAGCTGCTCTGACTTTGAACAAGTTACTTGCCTCTTGTGCCTCAGTTTCCTCCTCTGTGAAATGGGGAGAGGAGAAAAGACTTCGTTCTTTTGAGAGAAGAATGCAAGGCAGGCCAAGCTGTCTTATGCGCAAAATCTCTGGGCCATTCATGCCCGTGGATGTTTTTAAGGTCAAGCCACGGGTGCTGGGCACCAGGCAGACCTGGAAATCATGCGGGCTTCCGCAGCCTCCTGCTGCTCTGTCCGGGTCATGGCCCTGATGGTCCTGGCTAATCAGCCCGCCGGGAGCCATCTGCCTTAGAAGTCTGCAGCCTGGCCCCATCCTCCCCACCCCCAGTTTGTGAAAGAAAACTTAGAACTGGCAGCAAAAAGCTAATGGTTCCCAGCTCAGCTCCTCTGCTTCTCAGTGCTGTGCGAGCCTCTGCTTCCCTCCCCTGCCTCCCCCCAGAGTCCCAATTAGGAGGCTTTTTGGGCCAGCCAGCCAGCGTTCAGCAGCAGCCCCCTGCCCCTGTCTTCCTGGGAGCGAGAGGGCCACAGCAGGCCCGTACCTGGCTCTAGACCGTCCCTCCTTTACAGCACCAGCGGAAAATTCTCTGGGTGATTTACTCTCCGTCCCTTTCTGTCCAAGCCACTCCTTTCTCTAAGGAATAACGGCTAAGGCTGCAAGTCCTAGAAATCATCTGGGTTGTCCCGCTCGTGCACCCATGGAGCAGAGCCGAGTGCAGGAGCCTTCTGGAAGTGTCGGTGGTCATCACGAGTCCCTGGATTCCTGGGCTCCAAGCCAGAGGCCGTGGGGTTTCTCCTTCACGGCCTGCTTCCCATGGCACACCCTTCCCCCATCTGGAGGGGGCCGACCGCCTCCTCCCACCTGCCCCAAGCTGCCCACGCGGCGTTAGGCGATCTGCCTTCTGTTTTTTTACAGGGGGCTGGCAGGGTGCTCCCTGTGGGGTGGGATCAGACTGGGCGTGGGACAAGGTCTGGGATCTCGGAGGGGAGGGCTGAGACGTCCTGACTTGTGCGGTTATAATGACAGCAGATTTACAGCTGCCACAGGACCCCCCCGCCCCCATTGCCAATACCAGGACTGAATGACACCTGCTACCATTACTGCTAAGCTCGTTGTCACACACTGACCTGCGACCCCCCAACTCCCCAAACTCATGTGTTGAAGTCCTAACCCCCAGGGCCTCAGGAGAGGACTGTAAAGCGTCCTTAAAGAGGCAGTGAAGTTAACATGAGGTCAGTAAGGGGGGCCGCAGTCCAGTGTGAGTGGCGTCCTTTCAAAAAGAGGCTGGGATGCACACAGAAGAGGGACCACGCATGGACACAGGGAGAAGGTGGCACCTGCGCACCAAGGACGGTGGCCTCGGAGGGAACCAGCCCTGTGCAGACCTGGATCTCAGCCTTCCAGCCTCCGCAAGTGGGAGGACATAGATTTTTGTTGTTGGAGCCGCCTGGATGGTGGCACCTGGTGCCCTAGCCCCCGGCTTGGGTGAGCTCGTCCCTGCTAGACACTTCCGTGTGTGTCACAGCCCTACGAGTTACGGATATTGTCTCATTCAGTCCTCACACGCCCCTAAGGAGTAGGTGTGAGTATCATCCTCACGTACACATGAGGGGAGGGGAGGTTATTCTGGTTTTCCGGCAGCGAGGCTCGACACACATGAAGGAACGGGGCTCAGACAGATTGTAGGACGTGTCTAGGGAGCCGGCGAGAGGCAGAGCCAGAGCCCAGATTCTAGCCCGCATCTGTCACCGTCCCAGTCCTGTGTGTGCCCTTAACCACATTCTCTGTGGGGTCAAGTGCAGCCCAAGGATACATATGGGTCTAGGAGAGGCACAGCTTGGCAGGAAGAAGCGGATTCTGGATTTTTCTGGGGCCATGGCTATGCCCAGGTGTTCCTGAGCCTGAGACAAATGGGGTTTTGCTTATAGCCCGGTGTTGCCGAGAAAGCTCCTCTGCACGGGGTCACAGGCTGGACAGTGTCCTGGCCCCCCGCAAAGCCTGGAAGGGGCCTGAGAGCGAGCCCGCATGCCTTTCACCTTGATCATGTGTCATCTGCTTGGCTTGAACCAATGATTTCAGAAGCACAGGGGGTCCCTCCCCTCTTCCCTGCTCCTCGGCCCGCGGCCTCCCTCAGAGGATCCCCAGCCTTCCTCCGGGGGCCACGGGAAGGCCTCACGTACCTTGTAGCCCTGGTTGATGCCGTTGATGAACTGGGGGCTGGGGGCATTCCAGGTGAAGCGGATGGTCGTGGAGTTGGTGGCTTCTGCGTGCACGTTGCCAGGAGGGACGGTGGGGACTGGAGGAGAGCAGAGGGACGGGGTGGGGGATGGTAGAGGGGGTGGAGTCAGTCCTGGGCATTAAGTGGAGAAATAGCAAAGGCAGGGGGTCTGTTCTGCCCCTCCCCCTCCCCCTTTGCGTTATGGACTCGAGGCACCCTCTTTCTCTCGATTAGCCTGGGTGTGAGAACACTCGCCTGACCAGCTCATGGGGTACCGATAAACAGAAGTGATGGATGGGAACGTGCTTGGGGGAGGTCGTTCTGCACAACCCTCGAAGGCAGCCATTTCATGATCCAGGTAACGCGGACCCTGAAGAAGGTCCCCGTACCCCCGAAGCCTCTGCCTTCAGCATGCTCCCCCGCAACTCCCCCGGCCCCTCGGCGCCCTCCCGCCCTACGGGGTAGCCAGGCACAGCGGGCAACAGCTCAGGATTGGGGGAAACAGGTGCCGTGGCCGAGGCAGAACTGGACAGGTCCAGGACCGACAGGCAGGGGCCGGGGAGGGAGAGAGAGAAGCACCAGCTTCCCCACAGTCCTGATCCCCACCCACCTCCCTGCAGCGTCCACTCGGCGACTTTGCTGCTGTAGACACCCAGCCCGGCGCTGTTGTAGGCGGCCACCTCGATCTCGTAGTTGGTCCAGATGATGAGGTCCTCCAGCAGCAGGTTGTTGACGTCCGCGTCTGTGATGTTCTTAAACTGGTACCCGACGGGCAGCCCGGCCAGGCAGTACCTAAGGGGAGGGAGGAAGGCAGGGGGTGGCGGGTCGGAGACAGCCTGCTGGGCGCATGCCCAGGAAACCACGTGTGATGGTGCGAATGTTCCACAGGCCGTCCAGTGTGGCCATCCAATATGGCAGCCACCCTTGGGTGTGGGTGCTGGGCACCTGAAATGTGGTTGGTGTAGCTGGGAATGTGGACTCGTATTTAAATTAAATAACCACAGGAGACCAACGGCTATCTCCCTGTACAGCACAGGTCTGGAGGATGTGTCTGTCCTTTTGGATGGGGTTGGACACTGGAGAGATTAGCTAACCATGGAAACTAAGGGTTTCTGGGCAGATCACACTGGTCTCACCTAGGAGGAGTCATCGATGGAGAGCCATGTCCAAAGGTTGGGCTCACTTTCTTTGTCCCTCCAAAGGAGTGGCTCCCTCTTTTGACAGTCACTCACTTAGGTGGAGAGAACAAGCTTGAGCTACCTACTCTACCAATTTCTACTGGAAAAAGAACACATGGTAATACAGAAGTGGGGTCTGTATGGACAAAATCTGGGGAGGGATGGCTAGATCATAGGAGAACCACGACCCATGCGTCATTGGAAAATTAGAGGCTTCAGATTATTTTGATGTGTTACAAGACCCCATAACAATGGTCCTCAGTGGCTTATCATGCACCAGAAATACCCAGAGGGCTTGTTGAAATCCAGGTTGCTGAGCCCACCTCTAAGTTTTCCATGATCAGGCATAGACTTGAGAGTTTGCATTCAAATCGAGGCCACTGTTGGTCTAGGGAACGCCCTAGGGAGCACCACTCGCCATTAGGGTTCACCGAAAACCCACAACAAAATTAACGGATCATGGAGAGGTCAAGTCAATGATAACGCCTTCCAGATCTGGGGTATGCCAGAGCTGGAGAGTGCACACATACAGGAAAGAAACACGCATTTTGCAACCTGCCAGAATTCAGAATACTGATGGATGCTCAGTAACTTCAACTTTATGGTTATTTGAATTTACGACACCAAATTAGTAGCACTTAATAACTCAGAGGCTACCAGTGAAATACCCTTGGTCAAGCGTAGACATAAAGTCTCTATAACTGGGCTTCATTTTGCGATAAGGACCAGCAAAAGGAGTTCTTCTGTTTGACCAGCCTTTGGCCCAGTAAGGTGGCTTCAGATGGCGTATTCTTGGTTTCTGGGGTGGTTGGCCCCTCGGATAGTTACCCGTCTCCCTGTGCCCTATCCTGTGAACCCTGATGTGTGGCCGACCTGCCTATCCACACAGCCTTGAGGACATTACACTGTACCTCCTCTCTCAAGCATTCCCATTGTTTTCCAAGACCCTGCCTTCTGGAAGTTCCTCTACATGTCTAACCTGAGTCCTTCCTACCAGGGTGAAGTCATTTCTTATTGCGTGGTCCTTGTGACATGGAGAAGGACCTGCCATGACTTGGCTGTTTTCCCATCCACTCCCGACCCTCCCCCTGCATGGGGGCTGTCTCTCCTTTCTCCAGGGAAGGGGGGACACCTACCTGATGATGTAGCCCTTGAGAAGGCCATTCTGGTGGCTCTCGGGAGGCGGCTGCCACTGGATCATGATGGACTGATTGGTCCGGCCACTGGCGATGACATTCTGCGGGGGGGCGGTGGGGGGCTCCTCGGGGAGGGAGACCCTGGAGAGGAAAACATTAAGAGTGAGTGGGTCTTTCCACTCTTAGTCTAAGGGGCAAATACAGGAGTTTAATGGGATACGAGAAGGCTGCTTGGTTCCTGGATGACTCTGCACAGTTGCTGTGTGCTTTTGGGCAAGTCACTTAACCTCTCTGAGCTTGTTCCTTTATCTTTTAAAGGAGTATAATAAACCTCCACTTGCCTGCTTTCTAAGACTAGTTGAGGCTCAAGGACACCATGTATGGAATCCTTTCAAAACACCGCAAAGCCCCAGATGTTTTTATCTGTGCAGCTCAGGGACATGGGCCTCAGTTTCCCAGATGTCAGAGAAGCTGCTGTGGGGGCAGATGATGTCCCGAGTCCTCCGGTATTTCAGAAGCAGGAGTGTTAAGCAGTCACTTCCCACTTGCAGGCTGGTGGTGCTGTGTGATGAGGCTTCCTTTTCTGCCCAGCTGAGCCCCAAGCTTCGGGCAGGGCAGGCCAGGTGGGGCTGGGGAGGCATGTGGTCGGGGGTGGCCCTTCCCCCACTTCCAGAAGCGAGCATCACCGCATTTCTTTCCCTGGCACTGCTGGGGGACGCAGTGTTCCACTGTGGTGTGCCGTTCGCCCAACTGACACACACCCATTAAAAACAGAAATTAATTATTTCTGATGGATGTCTCTCCCTTTCAGCTTATTTTTATGTTTTTGCTTTCTGATGGATAGCTTTCCAAAACATACTGCACACTCCCATGTCTTTGTAAAGCCTGCGAGCGAGGGCAATTTAACCTTTTTCTTCATGACTCAGGGCTATTAGTGGGACGATTCATCAGGAAGATGAATCGGGGCTTGAAGTGAAGCCTGAAGACCCAGAGAAAGTGTAGGGTGGTTTTCCCAACACTCGGAGGCTTTGTGTCGTCGGGATTTTGTAGTTCTGAAGGGCTGGGGCCACGTCTGCTTTGTTCCCTGCAGCTCTCGTGGTCTACACACAGCCTGGCACATAGTAGGTGTTCAACAAACAGCGAGGGAATAAATCCTCCCTGCCAGGCTGTTACCTGCCCCCTCGCTTTCCTGTTAGGGTGTCATGACCCCTGTGGCCCACAAAGACTCAAGCTCACTGGAACTCTGGCAGAACCAAAGGATCAATCTAAGCCAGATGTCCGCATACATACACACCTGAGAGAGTCTTTCCAAGAGCCAAGTACATTCTTGGTTCCTTTGTAAAAATATCAGTTGACAATATATGTGAGTGTTTATTTCTGGGCTCTCTATTCTGTTCTATTGGTCTCAGTGTCTATTTTTATGCCAGGATCATGCTGTTTTGATTACTGCGGCTTTCGAGGATAGTGTGAAATCAGGAAATGGGATGCCTCCAGCTCTGTTCTCAGGATTGCCTTGGCTACTCAAGGTCTTTTGTGGATCCATACACATTTTAGGATTTTTTTTTTTCTAATTTGGAGAAAGATGCCACTGGAATTTTGACGGCGATTGCATTGGATTTACACATGGCGTTGGGTAACACAGACATTTTAACAATATTATTTCTTCTCAGTGGCGAAAGGATAGTCTCTTCAATTCATGGTGTGGGGAAAACTGGACAGCCACGTGCAGAAGAATGAAACTGGACCCCCATCTTATGCCACTCACAAAAATGAACTCAAAATGGATTAGACTTAATTGTAGGACCCTAAACCATGAACTGTAGGACCCTAAACCATGAATCTGAAATTCCTAGAAGAAAACATGGGGAAAAGCTCTTTGACATTGGTCCGGGCAGTGATTTCTGGATGACACCAAAAGCACAAGTAAGAAAAGCAAAAGTAAGTTAAGTGGGACCTTAGCAAACTGAAAACCTCCTGCCCAACAAAAGAAACACTCTACAAAATGGAAAGCCCACACATTGAATGGGGGAGAACATCTGCAAGCCCCACGTCTGATAAGGGGTTAATAATCAAAACACATAAAGAACACATACAACCCAAGAGCAAAAAAAAAAAGGAAAAACAACCCAATTCGAAATGGGCAGAAGATCTGCATCGGCATTTTCCCCACGAAGACACACAGATGACCAAGAGGTATGTGAAAAGATGCTCGGCATCACTCAACATAGGAAATGCACATGAAAACCACAATGAGATACCACCTCCCACCTGTCCGAATGGCCTTCATGGAAAAGACAAGAGATAACAGGTGTTGGTGAGGATGTGGAGAAAAGGAATCCTCAGGCACTGGGGGTGGAGATGCAAACTGGTGTTGCCACTGTGGAAAACAGGATGGCGGTCCCACAAAAAATGAAAGACAACTACCGTATGATCCTGCTGTCCCACTTCTAGGTATCTATCCATCCAAAGGAAATGAAAATAGGATCTTGAAGGGACATCTGCACCCCCATGTTCACTGTAGCATTAGCCATAGCAGCCAAGACATGGAAGCACCCCAAGTCTCTGCCCACAGAGGAGTAGATAGGAAGATCTGGTAAATGTATACAGTGGCAGAGCATTTAGCCATGAGAAGGAGGAAATCCCGCCATTTGCAACAACATGGATGGACCCTGAGGGCACCTTGCTAAGTGAGATAAAGTCAAACGGAGAAAGACAAGTACTGTATGATCTCACTTATGTGGAATCTAAAAAAGCTGACGGGAGAGTGCTAGTTACCAAGGACGGGTGGGTGGGGGAAATGGGGAGACACTGGTTGAGGACACAAACTTCCAGTTATAAGATTAGTAAGTTCTGGGGATCTGAAGGAGAGCACCGTGATTGTAGCTAAAAATACTGTATCATAGACTTAAAAGTTGCTCGGAAAATAGATCTTAAATGTTCTCGCCACCACAAAGAAACGGTGGTTTTGTGATGGGATAGAGGGGTTAGCCAACACCATGTGGTAATTCTGTGGCCCTGTGTAAGTTAGCACGTGTCCACCCTATACCCCACATGTTCTGTGTTAACTGTACCTCAATAAATCTGGAAGAATTAAAAAGAAACCCAGAAGAGGAAAGAGGAGCACACAGCTTGGGGGTGCGGGATTTGTGTCGCTGTCACTCTGACCTTCCATCCTACAGGGCTGAGGTGGCCAGAATGGCCTCCTACATAAGTGGGTCTTCCCGGGTGATGCCTGAAAATGGACGACCCTCTGTTTTTACTTAATTTTCATCACTTTGCAGAATCTTTGCTGAAAGCTTACTAGGACCCGGCATTGTGCATGTTACTGGACACAGAGACCTGTGTGGGTCCCGTGGCCCGTATACCTCACGTCCATGTGACAGTGTCTGTGAGGAGCTACAGCGGAAATCAGGTAAGTCTTTGAACTTGCCCAGCTCCCAGTGAGGGGACCACTAACTCCGGTGGGTGCTCATCCCACACCAGGCACCGCTCACAGTGCCTCCCGTCCTCCTTGCGGCGTCCCTGTGACGCAGGCGTGAGTCGTGCTGCCCCATTCTATAGAGGCACACACCGAAGCCACAGGGCCAGGGAGGAGACAGCCGGGGTCTGTGCTCAGCTAGGCCCCACGATGCCACATGGGACTCAGCTAGAGGTCCCCTCAGACTCTCCCTTGGATGGAATCACCCAGAGCCCCTCCGGAAGAACACTGGCCCCCCTCACCTCTCCGTGTCCTTGCTGAACTGTCCCTTCCCCACGTCGTTGACTGCACAAAGGCGGAACTGGTAGGAGCGTGCCGGCACCAGGCCCTTGACCATCACTGAGGTAGCCTCGGGGTCTACACTGGCCAGGAGCACCGTCCAGGGGGCATCTACGAGGACAGAGGGTGCAGGCAGAGGGGGACATCCTGGGAGGCCCCGCTCCTTACCCCATTCCAGCAGAGGACAGCCTCCCCGACTTGGTCCACTAGAGGCTGGTCACATCACTTTTCTGGGTCCCCTTAGCCCACCTGTCCCGGGAGGCTGGAACGCCCCGGGGAGGAAGCAAGGGCTCACGGGAACGGAGATGCACCTGCCTTTTCTAGCTGCCCCCCACCCCCAACTGATGAGCTCCAGGCAAATTGTTAAATTTAAAACATCATTCAAATGAGGCCTGCTAATTTCAGAGTTCACAGCTTGGGGTCTTGGAGGATAAAAAGCAAAAAAATCGCCACCACCTGGGAGGCTCTGGAGTGGCAGGCCCTGCGTGCCCCCCCTCCCCCCAGGGTGATCGTGTGCCACTGTCACAATGACCCGGGGAGGCACAGGCCAATGCTCACTTCGCAGGGAAGCTGCAGCTTCCAGAAGGCCTGCTCAAAGGCACGGAACTGGGAAGCACGGAGCTGGAGCCGGGCCCCAGGCCGACTCCCCGAGTCCATGCTCCCCGCCGGCTGGGCCCGGGGGGCTTACTGTTCTCCGACATCTCCAGGACGTAGCGGAGCAGGGGGCTGTTGCCGTCGAAGGGCTTGGCCCACGTCAGGTTGATGGCCCGTCTCTCTGCGGTGCTGAGGGTCGCCACGGGGCGCTCGGGGGCATGAGGCAGCTGCCTGGAGGAGAGATGTGGTGGGGTCACCTGTGAAGCCTGGAGTCAGGGGACACACAGGTGCCTGGGGCTCAGACTGAACGTCACGATAGCCTGTGCTCAGCCATATGGCTCGGCCTTCGGGCTGGAGGCTCTGGGGACCGTCCCGTCCCCCACCGCC
>RCUC01128852.1:0-11060 GCA_003697995.1 Taxidea taxus jeffersonii | reverse complement strand
TTGACTTTTCCTGGCTTCTAGGGGTTTGCAGGAAACCTCTGGCATCTTTGGCCTATATATTCATCACCCCAGTCCTTCTTTTTCATAGAGCTATCACCCATCTGCTGCTGTGTCCAAATTTCCCCTTTTTATATGAAAACCAATTATATCGGATTAGGGGCCTCCTCAGAGCCTCAGTATGGGTTATTCAATCCCTAACACCCATGAATAGCAGATGGAATAGAAATTTGGTCAATAGAAATTGACCAAAATACATACCAAAAGTTAGAAGGTGATAAATGTGGCATTTCAAACCTGTTGAGGAAAGATAGATTACTCTATACTTGGTGTTTGAACAACCAGGTAACCCTCTGTTTTATCAATAGCTAAGTTGCATCCATACTTCACACTGCTAGGTATGTACTTGATCCCTTTCCAGTTCCCGGAACTAGTCTGCAGGGAGGTCCTGCTATCCTTGGGTTCTATGGAATACTTTAGTAGCCTTCCAAAGAAATTCACCTTTTTGTAAGCACCGGCTTGAGTTGGTTTTTGTAGCTTGCAATCATTTCAGAGGCTGACGGCCTCCTAACCCGGCATTCCTTTACACAGTGAGAAGTGTATACATTCTTCATAAGAAATAATAATAACAATGCCTCTCTGTCATCCTGCCTCTTTCCTAATTCCACCTGGTTTCTCACCTCTACCTGGAAGTAGACTGCATCTTCCATCATTCTGGGCCACGGAGAAGAAGTGATCAGTCAAAGCAGAAGCTGTCCTGTGAGGGCCACTAGGAAGTCTGCGAAGCCAGCTCAGATCGCTGTTATTCGAAAACCCAGACATCAAAGTATTTGGACGGGATCCAGAGTCTCCTGCCTCCCTGCAACCTCCTTGCAGAAGAGAATGAAATTGTGGGGAGGAGGAAAACCACCTCAATTGGACCTCTAATTCCCCAAACTGCTATTGGACACCTTACTACAGAAAGGAGTCTCCTTGGAAGCTGACTTATTAAAATATTTTTTCTGAAACTTGGTGCGATGAGGAGCAGAGGCTCCTTCTCTTCCAAGGTTCCCTCCTACCGCTGCTTTTCAAAGAGTAACAGTAGCTCCTGTCTGCTGGGCCCTTACCATGGGCTCCACATCTGTACAAAAAGACTCCCGTGGTTACATTATTGAATTCTCACAACAGCCCCATAAGGTTCGTTCTGTTCTTATTTCCATTTTACAAATGGAGAAACTAAACAAATTACCCAAGGCCACACCCCGTTGGGAGCTCCAATCTGAACCCAGGGCTTGTCTGACTTCAGAGCCCCTGCTCTTAACCACCACTCTGGGAATCCTAAACCAGAACGTCAACAGGCACCAGGCAGGCAGGGGCAAGAGCGACGCAGACCAGGAGGAAGGCGCGGGCGAGGCCAACGGAAGGTGAGGCGGAGAGCCTGCACCCCATCTGGGGAAGGCACCCCCTTGCCACAGCCAGTCACGGCCCAGTGGGGCCACAGTTTTCATCTCCCAAAGAGAAACTTGAAGTCTGGACTTTATACGAAATCTCCCAACTTTTAAATGTTTAGGCACTGCTTCAAATACGTTTAAAAAACACTGCGGTCTGAAAACCCGGCATCTGCAGTCCACCAGGAGGCGGGAACTCTTATTCCGCACTCCTCCTGTTCCGGGTGGGAGGAACTTCAGCGAGGCCACGCCCAACCTGCCGTCTGTCTCCTCTGATTGGTGAGTTTCTGAGGAAGATCTGGACATGCGCAGGACTCTCTCTCCCTCCTGGGGATCCCGCGTGGCCTCCGGAAGGGCACGGTTTCTGCTTCTCGGGGTGGCTGCGGGACGCCCATCTCTTCTGGGACGATGCACCCCCGAAGCCACTTCATGGGAACAGAAAACCAGGTTCTCCAGATTGCTTGATTGGAGGATGCGCTTCCTGCGAGCGTTGTAACAAAGTGCCACCAAATGGGAAGTTACAACAACAGATGTATCCCCTCACGGTTCCCAAAGCTGGAAGTCAAACCCGAGGGGGCAGCAGGACCGTACTTCCGGGGACGAATCCTTCCTCACGTGTTCAGCTTCCGGTGCCTCCCGACGGTCCTTGGCGATCCTGGGCTTGCCGCTCATCCCTCCAGTGGCTGCCTCTGTGTCCCTGTGTCTCTGTGTCTGTGTTCTCTTCTCCGTGCTCACCATGGAGTCTGCTGGAGAGTCTTCTCCCTCCGCCCCTCACCCCGCCCCCCACATTCTCTCTCTCTCAAATAAATAAATCTTAAAAAAAAAAAAAAAAAAGTGGCCTTCTCCGTTAAGGCATCAGCGAGAAGAAAATGGACCTAACTGCGCCCCAGAGCCTGAGGGAAGAGCAAAGCCCAAGTGCGGCGGTGACCCCCGGGGGAGCGTTTGCGGGAGGCGGAGCGCCCAGACTGCGGATTCTGTGAGAGACTGCGGATGGCGTGTCTGTGCCGACGCCATCATGACGATGAATGCCGCAGCGACACTACCACGGGCTGCCAGGGAAGGGCAGGAGGGACGACACAAGATTCTTCTTGGCTTTTGTGGGGCTAAGGAAGCCTTCCCAGAAGAGGTGACAAGTGACCCCGAAGCCCGCCTCAGGGTAACTCGGATGAAGGAGCGGAGGCCGCGTGAGTCCAGCATCTCAGACAAAGGGAGAAGCTCGTTTGGAAGCTCAGTGGTGAGAAAACACATGACGGGCAGCAGAGGCAGGGCCTTGGGCGTCCATCCCAACATCAACACCGGTGTCTGTGCCGAGCAGCAGGGTGGCGGGGTCTTCCCAGGCACAGCGCTGGGGGATGGTCTGGGCAAAACAGCCTCAGGGCCTGACACTCTCCGCCTCCCCCCCACCCCCCACCCCGCCCAGATCCCTGCACTCCTAACCAACATCCTCTAGCAAACGCATCTTGTGCTAAAATTAGTTAAAGCAAATTCTGCCAGCTCAACACCAGGCCGGCCTGTTACAGTGATTAGTATCAGGATGGTCCCAGGCAGCAGACGTTCAAGGACATGGCTATCAAGAATGGATTTTCTGACTTGGTTGGGTCAAAAGTCAAGAGAAAAGTAGCTAAAACTGGAGGATGGGACTCTGGTAGCACATGGCATTTCGTGGGTAGATCCACCAATTAAAGTATTACCTGTCATCTCTCAAAACATAATGTCCTTGACAAGTAAAGCTTTGGGGGAGGGAAGGGGAACGTGGCCATTGTCCTGGACTGTGAATTCAAGGACTGTGGGCGAGAGAATGGATCCTGGTCTCCACTTCTTCATTCCCCTCTAAAAGGATGAAGCATCCTCACAGCAGTTAAAAAGAAAAGAAAAAGATAAAGGGTGACACATCCACCCTTAGCGGGTAACTTCACGGTGACTCTTGGCGGGATAAGCAGCTCCCCCAGCCCGTTGATAGGCCCAGAGGAAAGTTCTGAAAACAGTGCAGGCAACTCTGAAGAGTTTAAGGGGGAAGGAGAAGCAGCTCCAGCTGGAGGGGTCATTCTCAAGCCTGCTGCACTTTGGAACCCCTGAGACCAATTTAACTCCACTTAACCCTCCTGATATTCTTTCCACATGGAATGAATATCCATTTGCTGGATGGGTATGTGTGGTCCATCCAGCTGCCTCATTCCAGTCTCCTCACTCACCTTGTTGCTGAAAAAGAAGAGGAACCTCTGACTGGAAAACCCAGGGAGTAGGCAGTGGTATGCGGGTACATATTTAACTGGCTCTGGGGACAGAAGCCCTGATTCGTAGTGTGTGATGATTCCCATGGCATGGAGACTCCCATCTCACCACGGCTGGTTCCAAGCTACCAGCATGAAGTCAAGCAGAGTTGTACACAAGCCAGTGTCCGCTGACTCAGGCTCCCCATGAGAGCAGGAACACGAATCCCTGTGGCCCTTTCTTGTTGGGCTGTGACTGCTCCTGGGAAATCTACCCTCTGCTCCCCTTTCCACCCTGGAGGTTTTGCAGGGACAGACCGGCATGAGTGGAGGCCCCTAGTGGCCCAGCACTGGCTGGGTGAGCGAGCATCTCTAATTTTGGGTAGTGTTCAGAATTAAGAAAACATCCAGCCCACAGATAAAAGCCACAGTTTCTAAAATCAGCTTTATCAGTAATAGAGGTGACATCTTATTCTGCCTAACCCTTTGCCGAGAAGGTTTACCTTGCTGCATTATGACAACCTCTATAGCATTGATAAATCTGTTTGTGGCTTTTCTTTTTTAAGATTTTATTTATTTAACCCACTGAGCCACTCAGGCGCCCCTAAGATTTTATTTATTTATTTATTTATTTATTTAGAGAGAGTGTGTGTGCGCGCAAATGCAGGTGGGGGCAAAGGGGGAACAGGAGTGGGAGAGGGCTCCATCCCACAACCCTGAGATCATCACCTGCGCCGATATCAAGAGTCAGACGCTTAACCAACTGAGCCACCCAATGCTCCTGTTTGTGGCTATAAGGATTAAATCAGATGGTACATGGGAGGATCTAACAGATGCCTGACCTACATAGTAAGTGCTCAATAAAAAGATACATTTGGGACCCGAATTGTATCTGGGACTTAGGTTCTGAAACTACCAGAGAAGTTAAATGAGCAAGGATGAAATTTTACTCTGTGCTGGGTAGAACACTGGATGATAACAATTTGCCCCCCCACTGCACTCAAGTGTGCACTTTTAAGTGTGCACTTTCCCGGCATCAGTGAGAACTCGTGCTCTTAGGTAAAGGGCCCCATGGGGCAGCTGCCCGTGTCCCATGAAGCAGCCCGGGCTGTCAGTGTACCCCTAATCTTCACATTGAAATTGGCACCAAGCCCATCTTTCCGTGGAACACCTGTGTCCCAGTCATTCCCTGGAGCATTATCTAATACTTCCTCAGCTTTCCATAGCCTGTCCTTTAGTGCCCTATTTTTTTTATTTTATTTTTATTTAAACATATAATGTAACCCCACCACTCTCTCCCAACCCCTCTCCCCCCTCAGTTTGTTTTATGACATTAAGGGTCTCTTTTGGTTTGTCTCCCTCCCGATCCCATCTTGTTTCATTTTTTCTTTTCCTACCCCCTTAACCCCACCCGCATTGCATCTCCACTTCCTCATATCAGGGAGGTCATATGATAGTTGTCTTTCTCCGATTGACTTATTTCGCTAAGCATAATACCCTCTAGTTCCATCCATGTCGTCGCAAATGGTAAAATTTCATTTCTTTTGATGGCTGCATAGTATTCCATTGTATATATATACCACATCTTCTTTATCCATTCATCTGTTGATGGACATCTAGGTTCTTTCCATATCTTAGCTATTGTGGACATTGCTGCTATAAACATTCGGGTACACATGCCCCTTCGGATCACTACATTTGTATCTTTACGGTAAATACCCAGTAGTGCAATTGCTGGGTCATAAGGTAGCTCTATTTTCAATTTTTTGAGGAACCTCCATGCTGTTTTCCCTATTTTTTAAAATCAATTTCCAAAATGTCTCACCCCCAATAATCTGCCTCCATAAATATTGAACTTGATTATGTAAACTTAATTCATTTGAAGTTCAATATTTAATTTTGCATGATTAGCCCTTTGATCAAGATTCAAATTCTGTATCAGACATGAAGAATCAACATGTTCACACAATTGAGTTGCTTAAAACAATACCTATTTTTTTATCCTTCTAAAATGCAATGTAAAAAATGTGTCTATGAGAAAATCCATTCATTGGCAGTGTTCACAACTTAATCTGTTTCTGGTTCTTGTATTTCTGTTGGAGTCAGCAGCATGTCATAAGGTAGAACTGAGAGAGAGGTCGGCACTTAGAACAACGTAAGACACACAGAGGCTCAGTATATGTTTTTTGAGTAGACAGTGAAGAAGTGGGCAGCCCAAGGACATGAAGAGTTTTGGGCGCCATCTTTTTTCTCTCATCCCCACTGCCCAGACTCAGACCTGGGAAAATGTGTGGGGATTCCACTTACCTCCAGAGGACTGCAAATTAATAAATATTAAATCTGCCCTTTTACTCTTACTCTCCCTCTCCCAGTATTGCCCCTGTGCAGGCCAACCTCATATCAGAAATGGAGAAATGAGGAGTTATATCTTGAGTTAATAAAAATGTCTAGAAAAATATGTGTAAACATGTCTTGCCATTTGATATAGTGCATGTTTCCTTATGCAGGTAACTGCCATATGTTACAAATGAGAGCAACCCACAGGCAAGGAAGAGTCCATGTGCAGCATTGTCTTTGTCACAGACACAGTCTTGTGATACTAATGATGACCTTACCAAGTGCCCTGTGTCCAACTCTCTTGTGATCTGTGATCACTTTATATATATTAACTTCTTTAATTCTCTAACTTCTCTGAGAAGTAGGAACTGTTTCTTTCTGGGACCTTGGCTTCCTTGTTTGTAAAGTGGAAATACTATCTGTTCCTATATACTGTGGTGGTTGTGGAAATCCAATGAGTAATGCATGGTGTGTTGTAAGCACTCCATACATACTACTTTTTAAGGACAACATTGGTACTGTCTTCATTTCACAGATTAGGAAACTGAGACAGAGAAGTAAACTGCCCAAGATACACAGCAATTAAGTGGCAAAGCCAGGATATAAATTCCTGCCGAATCCTGGAATCCATAAATATATTAAGGAAAGATCCCAGATTACTTCCACCAGCAGCAATTAAGGCGGGGCGGTGAAGAGCGCATACAGCTGCTATTATAAGCTATGTCCACCAGAGGGCAGTGGGCGCACGCATTACACAAGCCTGACGCCTACCCATGGGATTTTTTTTTTTTTTTAAGACCTTAAACACTGAAAGTTTTATCACAGAGTTTAATGCCAACTACTAAGGAAGAAATTGATTGAAGTTATTTCCCTATTACCTTAAAGTGAAAAATACTTCTGTGAGGATTAAAATAATGAGTTTGGTGAACTGTCGAGCAAAGGAAAGGACTCCTTCCATCAACGTTCAGTAAATGGTTGTTACTTGCTCTGATGAGACCCGCGCTGCTCTACTTCTGGGGGTCAGGGTGCCCCAGGCGTGACGGTCACTGAACAAGGAGAGACAAGGACCGGCCACGCCGCTGTACTACTCTCCCTTGTCCTGTGTGAAAAGATGATAATGGTCTGAGCACACGATGGTGGTGGAGTGGTGGCAACAGAGAAAGAGGTCCACGGGCTTTGTACATATTTGGAACAATTAGGTGAAACTGAATGTGGAAAACACTGTAGCAAGGACTGTACTGAAGCCCACATGCCAAGCAGTGCAGAAGAGGGAGGGACGACCGGTTCTGCCTGGAGAGGACATAGGAACTCAGCATTAAGGTTTTAAAAAGCTTGTCAATCAGATGGAGGGAAATGGGGAAGTGGTCCAAGAAGAAATACTCTGGGCACAGGCTGCAGAGCATGGAAGGTCCTTGTGCCTTTAGAGGATGCTCGGCAAGCCCTGTGGGATGAGCTGGAGGGGAAGGAGGAGAGATTACCATTCCCTGCCCTCAAGTCAGAAAATGACACACCCGAGAGAGGTGGGAGAGTAATGTTGTGCCTTGAAAAATAAAGTGTATGTATTTCTGGGCACAAAAGTCTCACAAACATTTCTGGGAAATGTATAAAGAACATACATTTTGGGGGTAGCCTGGGTGGCTCAGTGGGTTAAAGCCTCTGCCTTCGGCTCAGGTCATGATCTCAGGGTCCTGGGATCGAGCCCCACATCGGGCTCTCTGCTCAGCGGGGAGCCTGTTCCTCCTTCTCACTCTCTCTGCCTGCCTCTCTACCTACTTGTGATCTCTGTCAAATAAATAAATAAAATATTTAAAAAAAGAACATACATTTTGTCACTCACAGAAAAGCAGCATTTCTTTATTGTCTGGCTTATAGACACATTATTTTGTTTATGCAGGTGTCCCCTGCTTTTTGAAAGTTTACATTATGTCACTTCACTTTTACAAAAGGTCTCCATTAGTGTCTGTTTTTGCTAACCAAAAAGAAACCCAAAGAGGATGTGCCCCTTTATGAAAAAAGGCAAGAAGGGAAAATATCATTTAGCATTTGTTTGGCAATCCAGCTGAGCCCCTAGGGACAGCGGGGACCCCCCCCCCAGCCAAGGAGCGGCCCTGCCAGGCTCCTTCTCTGGGAAACTACACTCAGCATCTTAGCTTCAGGCCCCCAGAGCTGTGAACTGTATCTGGGACCATCTGCGTTTTATCTCAATTTGTTTTGTGCATCCATTAGCAAGCTGTGTCCTGAAGTATCAGAAAAGTCTAAGAGAGCTTACTTTTTAGGTCTGGGAACACTCGAAAATGTTTCCATACAAATTAATGGTAATTACTTCTTTGTTTTATGCCTTTTCACCTTACCAAAGCTTTCATAGGAACGCTCTATTTTTGGATAGGCAGTGGGGAAAAAAACTCTGTGTGTGTGTGTGTGTGTATACATATATATGGGACAAATCCGTATACAATTTTGTACCTTTGCTTTCTGAAATATACTGAGCGCATTTTCCCATTAAATTATATCTTCTTCAAATGTGTGATTTGATGACTATGTAATGTTCCTGGAGAGCTAATTCGTAATTTTTTAAGCAATAGCCTCTTGTTGGACATTATATTGCTTCTAATTTCTCTTCACTATCAAAAATTTTTCTAAAGGACTATCTTTTTTTTAATAGTTTTATTTATTTATTTGACAGAGAGAGAGATCACAAGTAGGCAGAGAGGCAGGCAGAGAGAGAGGGAGAAGCAGGCTCCCCGCTGAGCAGAGAGCCTGGCAGAGGTTTAACCCACTGAGCCACCCAGGTGCCCCTTTACTATCAAAATTTTGATGGACATTTTTTCATGTAAATCTCTACATCCCTTACTATTTCCTTAAAATTAAAACCCTGAGGTTGAACTGCTGCATCTAGGATGTGGGCATTTTTAAAAGCTCTTGATCCAAACTGATGAACTGCCCTCGGAACAGTTTTAGTAATTGAAGCTCCCGAGCAAAAATGGGAGTGTGCGTGTCACACACTCATGCCATGGCTGAGCGTTATCACATTTGACATCTCTGTCACTCAGACAAATATTTATGAGGCATCTATGATGTGCCAGGCACTGTGCTGGGTGCTGGGATAAAGCCGTGAGCCAAAAGGACAAAGGTCTCTGCCTCCTGGAGTATCCAGTCCCATGAGCATGGCATAGATAAATAAGGAAAATACACAGTAAAGTGCACAATATGTTAGTTATAAATGCTAAGGAGAAAAATTAGAAATAGAAACAACATAACCCCAGGGAGTGGGACTAGAAGCGTGGGTAAGAAGGAGTTGAGTTTTAGGAGGAGGTGGGTTTTAGATGGGGTGGGCAAGGAAAGCCTTCATGGGGTGGCATCTGCCTTAAGCCCTGAAGGAAGGAGGAATGTATACGACTATCTAGAGGATAAGACTGCAGGCATAGGTGGCTGTCAAGTGTGAAAATGGGAGACAAGAAAATGGTTGGCAAGTTCAGGGTAATGCAGAATCGGTTTGGCTAGAGCAAAGATAGAGGGCAGAAAGGTAGCTGGAATAAGGAGTCGTGTAAGGGCCTGGTGTGCGGCACTATATGGACTTCGGCTCTTTCCCTGGAACAGACAGGGAGCACTGGAGAGTTTGACTTGGCATTTAGCAAGAACTTCCTGGATGCTGTGCCCACAATAGGCTGGAATGGGCTGAGGGAAGAAGCATGAGCTGTGACAGGACTCAGGAGGTTTTTGCAATAACCCAGAAGGGAGAAACAGCATGGCCTGGGATAGCCGTACTGGCAATGGAGAGAAGAAATAGAACAGTAGACACGCCATGAAGGTGGTGCCTCTGCCTACCAGATCTGCTGATGCAGCAAGAGGAAGATAAATGAGAAAGAGAACCTTCCAGGATGATGCCCAGCTTTTTGAAGAATAAATTTGCCCTTTACCAAGTTGGAGAAGTCCACAGCAGGGGCAAAACTGGGAAGAAAGATAAAGAATACAGATTTGGACTTATTAAGTCCAAGATATGTTTTAAGATATTCCAGTGGAGATATAGAAGGAAATTGCATAGAGGACTCGAGTTTCAAGAGAGGTCAAGGCTGAGGACAAACATTTAGGAATCGACAGCCCATAGAATAGATGGAAAACAGGAACAATCCAAAGACCAAGCTGGTGGGCACATCTAGGTGGAGAGGTTTGGATCATAACAGGGAATCCACAAAGGATATTGAGAATGAGCTGCCAGAAGAGCAGGAAGGCAATCGGGGGAACATGGTGACCTGGAAGCCAAGTGCAGAGTGTTTCAAGAAGGCTGGGAACATCAAGAACAAGATGAAGACCAAGAACTGACCGTTAGCAACAAGGTCATTGCTGACCGTGGGAACAAGTTTTAGTTGGAAAAAGAGGAGTGAAAACCTCAGTGGCATAGGTTCAAGGATAGGAAGAGAAATTGGTGACAGTGCGTAGAGACCAATATTGCAAGGAGTTCTTCTGCAAAGGGAAAGGAAGAAGTGGGTATTAGGTCAAAATAGAGGGATTTTTAAGGAAGGAGAAATAAAACCACATTTTTATGATATGGAAATAACCTGGTAAAGGGGGAGAATTGATTTGGGAATTGTTGGGGAAGTAGAGAGACTTGCGGGAGCAAATCCCTTGATTGGTTAAAAGAGGACAGGAGCAGGATTATTTAGAGTGGCCAGGGAAAGGATAGGGTACATGAGGTTGGGGGGACTGCTCTTGACTGCTTCTTTGTTTTTATTTTTGTTTGGTGAAATAGAAAGCAATCATGTCAGCTAAGAGTGAGGGTAGGGGAGGATGTGGTGGAGGTTTGAGAAATGAGAAAATATGAAATAGCCATCCACGAGGATGGAAGTATGAATGGACTATGGATATTGAAGGTGAAGGGCGGGGAGCACTGTGGACCCACCTGAAGTCTCTGCTAGCTGATGGTCTATTTTTATGCTCCTATATCTAACTGCACCTGTGCAGGCCGGGGAATGGCTCCAGCCTGGGTCATAGTCAAGTGACTGCAGCAAAGACAGGAACAAGGGGGTTGATGACCTATGCAACAGCGTGATGATACTGATCAACCTCGGTGTTTCAGGTGGGCAAGGAGGGA
>RCUC01128851.1:0-20922 GCA_003697995.1 Taxidea taxus jeffersonii | reverse complement strand
TCAGGATCTCAGTTCAGCAGGGAGCCTGCTTCCCCCTCCTTCTCTCTGCCTGCCTCTCTGCCTACTTGTGATCTCTGTCTGTCAAATAAATAAATAAAATAAAATAAAAAGGAGACCCAATTTTAATGAAATGCCCACTGTATTTCTTAAACCTGATCCAAAATTGTTCATATGTGTTCCACATATGAACAGTTACGGATATTTGGTTTTAACATGTGTCAGTTAGAAAGGTTCCTGTGGCTTAAAAGGTTTTCCTCACAAGATGGGAGGTGAGCTTATGATTAAGATGATTTCATTGTTAACATTTTTTTCTCGAAGATTACATCACTTTCCGCACATTTTCAAATGCTATGTAGGATCAGAAACAAAACAAAACACTGTCTTGATACCAGAGAAAGCTTTCAGCCCTGCTCCCTCTAGAGAACACCAATGCCTCCCACAAGTGTCCTCTGCAGAGAGTGGCTTACAAGTAACCAGAAAGTAGAGTGTATACTTGTTAAAATTAATTCAAGTCTGTTAGTCCTACTTTGCTCCTTTGTCCTGGGCACAACTGTGAAATGGACCCTGTTTATACCTGAACCCCAGCTCCTAGTTCTAACCCCTTCCCTCCAGTCCCCCTCCATTCTCTCTCATGTGCCTTCCCCCCACACACCCCACCAAGGCCGAGGCCCATGTGACTGATAATTGAGAACTTGAAATTACATCTTGAGCCAGTAAATGAAACTATATTTAAATCTTGGCCTTTCTAGACCCTTAAAGGTATTCAAATAGGTGTTTGCTTAAACCACTGAATAAAAAAAAGTCTACTGCCTCTTCACACTTTTCTTTCCCTCCCATGACTCTTCACTGAGGTGGGGAAACATGGAATGAAGGGCGCCATGACTTTTGTTGTGTTGGGCATTGAAACTCTGTCAAATGGAAGGACTTTTTCCTGTTAGCTGTTTTAGATTCAGTTCTACACTGTAGGGAGCACTTTGTAGCTCTTTGGTCCCTGGCTTGGCTAGATATGGCTGTTTCAGCCTCTTCTGGTTCTCATGCCTCTTATGAGGGCACTAGACTGCTCTAAATTAGAATTGAGATGAAACAAAGCTGACTTACTTTCCCCATCTTTGCCAGCTGAAACTTCCAGTTTTCCCAGGAATGCCTTTGGGAGAGGGGTGGGCCAGGTGGGTGGGGAGGCGTGGAGTTGGGTCCCCTCACCTTGTTAGCCAACCGCATCCTGCCTCTGAACACACACAGAGAGTCAGAGCTCTGTGTGCTCCCAAGGGACAGACATACACAGTCTGACCTGAAAGGAATGAGCTGCTATTGCAGAGTGATTGCAGGATTTTGTAGTTTATGTTACCAGAAGCCAAAGGCATGCATGTGGAACTGGGGTTCTAAGGGTAGGAGACCAAGGAGGAAGGAGTATATATACTGAGTTAGACTGAATTTATTGATAGTGTTGCATTTAATGGACGTTCTGGATTTAATCATTTAGGTGCACGGAGGGGACCCTAACAAATTAATTGTCCTGGTTGATGAAACTCAAGACGCAGTGAGCTTACACTCTAACCAGGGCCAGAGTAAGCCAGAACTTTTGTGGGATTTTGGAGAGGAAAGAATCTAAAGGCTTAAGGAGAAGAGAATGTTGGTGTGAATTTCTCAAGTGTGACCTGCTCCCCATCACAGAGGATGCTCCCTCCACTAAGGCTTTGAGAAATTTGGGGAACGCATAGTGAGAGGGCGTCCCTGTTAAGCTCTAAGGTGGTATGGTCTTCTGTAAGGGCTGTGGCAGAGAAGACACTGGCCTTGGGATGGGCTCTTTATCTCACCAGGCATGATGGGATCCCAGAGGACAGGATCACATTTCTACCAAGCGATAGAACTTATCCCCCACCCCCCACCCCGAGACAAGGTGGGCACACTTGCCATCATGGAGAGAGTTGGGATGAAGGGGCAAAAGGGCTTATCCTGGAAGGCACTTTGATGATGGCTTATTGGTTACACTCTCCCTAGGGATAAATGAGAAGAACAGCCTTCTATTTATTTATTTTTTTAAAAGATTTTATTTACTTATTTGAGAGAGAGAGACAGAGAGCAAGCATGAGCAGGAGGGAAGGGCAGAGGGAGAAGAAGTTTCCCCACCAAGCACGGAGGCCAGTGTGGGATCCCAGGTCCCCGGAATCATGACCCAAGCTGAAGGCAGATGCTTAACTGACTGAGCCACTCAGGCACCCCTGAAGGACAGCCTTCTAAAGGTTAATTTTCTCCCTCTCTATGTTTTTGTAAGAGGAAAGCTTCTGGTCTGTAACCAGAAACCTGCCTAACTTGAGTCACCACAGTGGAAAGGCATAGCCATTTAACCCAGTCTCCAGACCCAAGTCAGACTCCCAGTGATTGAGGCCGTGTTGCCTCGAGGGAACTTTCAACACTGTCTCCTGTAGGTACTGTAGATACTTCTCCATTTCTTCCTCAAAGGGACTTGTGTCCATTTACTAGAGCAGTTATGTTCCTGCCCTACCAGAAAAAGAAATAAAAAGGGATACAGCGTCTCTAGGGGGAGCTGCAGAAGTTAGTGCCGGCACCAAAGACTTGAAAAAATGAAAACATGGAGAGACTTCTCACATAGCTGAGTTGATTTTTTCAATAAAGACCCTACAACTTGAATAGCAGCTGAAATCACCCCTTCATGAGGTTTCCAATAATCAAAATCACTCTCCAAAATAAACTGGCTTTCTGCTCGGCCACAAGCAAGTTAAATGGGGATGTCCTGGTAGAAACCTCATTCTTAAGGTTTCTTCCCCATTTCTGGTACATTTTCCAGTTTTCAGTGCCTCTGCTTGTAGGTTTCTGGGCATTGACTCCAGAATTGTTTCAAGACTATTCTTTGGGAGTGGCTTACTCTGATAGGAGGCTTATCCTGGTTGATGTGTGCACTTGCTCCTTTTCTAAGCGAGCAAGATTATGGGTAGATTGACTTTGTAGAGATACTTGGACCAGTTAGCTTGTGAGGGGTGTTTGTTTTTGTTTTTGTTTTATGAGAGAGAGGGAGGGAGAGACAGACAGAGAACACAAGTTGGGAGAAGGAGAGGAGGGAGAAGGGGAGAGAGAGACTCCCAAGCAGGCTCCATGCCCAGAGAGGGGCCTGACACTGGGCTCAATCCCACGACCCCCAGATCATGACCCCAGCTGAAATCAAGAGTGAGATGCCACTCCAGCACCCCCTGTCAGGTGTTTGTAAGTGCAGCAAAGCAGACTGGCCTCTTTTCCAGGTCATGAACCATGCATTGGCCTTGGTTTCATGCTGTCGACAGTTCAGTCTGCAGGCTCTTACCTCTCAAGGGAGTTTTGAGGCCAGAGTCATCTCTGTCTTTGTCCTTCCTGCCCTGTGTCAGTGTTGGCAGAAGATAAGGGAGTGATGCCTCTTTCTGAGGACCTTTTGGACCATCTGTCCACGGCTGCTGTTCTCACAAAGCTGGGGGAGGCGTGGCTTCATGTTCTGCCCTCCCTCCCGCCACCCCCACTGACTTGGGGCACGTGTTTAACAACTGAGCAACAGTCATGGCCGCCGGCCTCCCAGGAGCCCCTGCCCCTCTCCCTTAAGCTGTAGTGACCAGAAAAGAAACATAATCAAGTCCTCAGTGAAAACCAGAAATTCCTCCATGGTGGCGGGATGCTCTGGCTGGAGCGCGCTTCCCAGCCTGGTGTTCTGCAAGAGCCGGGTTGAGGAAGGACCACAGACTATTTTCATTACCTCAGAAACCCAAAAGGAAATCAGAAAGGAGACTGCACAGGCTTACCAAAATGTAGAAGTTATTCGCTTTTGATTCAGAGGACACAGGACCCCCACCCCCAACCTCAGCCATCCCAGGCTCATCAGAAGCTCTCTTTGGCACTTGAATGCCTAAGAAAATATTTGCCAGTGAATTATCAAGGTGATTTGATAACAAAATCTTTCAAAATATGTTTTATGAGGAGAAGAAACCTGCAGTGAGTCCTTAAAATGGGGTACAGGTGGGGCAGCCCAGATATTCTGACAGCATTCTTCAAAACTTGAGAATTTCCCCCAAGGATTAGAATTTGGAAGGCTTGGTAAGTCCTTACCAGTGTGCTAAGTTCAACAACACCCCAGGTTTGAATTGCCCCAGGATAGCGTCCACTTCTCTTACCAGTAAGAGATAGCCTTTCAGGAATCTTTACTGCTGCTTGGTGAACCATTTACTTTATTTTATTTAACTTTTTTGAAGTTTATTTAACTTATTTGAAGGCTCAGGACCTTATTTGAAGGCTGTAGGACGCTATCCTCTTGGACATGGATGGGGCAACATTTGGTCCCCAGGCAGCTAAACACACCGGCTTGGACCTGTCTGTTCACAAGGAGATTGGTTTTAGACCAACCACTATTTTCTGATTTAACCTCAGTCTGGACTTGGTGTCCAGATGAACAGATTCTAACATAACTGTCCATCAGAACAATTTTTGTACATGGATAACAAATGAGTTCCAGCAATCCAACAAGTTCTACAAAGATCGATTGTCCCTGGAGCAGTTGGATGTTTATTCTAATGCTAACAAAATATTGACTAAGACTCTTAACTGCCTCACTTCCTTCTTTCTGTAAGTGGGATGAAAAAACTGGAGAGATCCAGTTTGGAAGATGGGGGTGTTTCTCTCACGCACCTGAGTATGGGCCCACAGTTTATGAAGCAGGAGTTGGAATCACACAGACTGGTTACCCAGGTGTGTAACCTTGGCCATGCTACTCAGCCTTTCAGAGCCTCAGCTTTTCATTACAATGTGGCTGGGCTGCTTGCATGGCTCAGTTGGTTAAGCATCTGACTCGATTTTGGCTCAGGTCATGATCTTGGGGTCCTGGGATCGAGCCCCATGCTGGGCTCCACACTCAGTTCGGAGTCTGCTTGGGCTTCTTTCTCCTTCTGCTCCTACCCCTGCTTGCTCTCGCTCCTTCTTTCTCTAAAATAGATAAAGATTTTTTAAAAAGGTGGCTCATCCCTGCTGTGCAGGATTGTGATGAGGAATGAAGGAAACCACACCACAGCACTAGCAGGTGCCTGTCCAGTTCCCCGGGAGGCTGTGAGGATGAGGGGATGCTCGAAGCTTCTGCGGAAGTGGAATGGAGGCATCCCCAGGTCAGGAGCAGCCAGCAGGCTGGTTTGTCACTGGCAGTGTTTTTACTTTTCCATCTTCTCATTTGAGAGGCAAGTGATGAATTTGAGTGTGGAGCATGGCTTCTGGTGTCACATGGGGTTTAAATGTCAGTCTTACTTGTTGGACTTGCATATTTATTAATTACATGGCTCTGTGGACCTATTTTCCCAGGTCTAAACTCTCAGAGCAGTTGTGAGAAATCACACTGATGCCCATGAAGTATCCTGCCCTGTATCTGACATGTGGGAGAGACTCCATGATGCTGCCATTTTTACCCGTGTGGTCTTCATACTGTACGATAGTTGCTTGTGGAAGGAGCAGATAAAGCCGCAGTCTCATATGTGGGGGGCGTGTCTACAAAGGCAGGCATTGTAACTTATTTGATGGCTCAGAAGAGTATACATCTAATGAGCCTCTATAAATGGTATTGTTAATGATTTAGTAATATATCTGAAGCTTAATTTATGATCTAGTACATATGGCGGCTACATTATAATTTCCTGCAAGTTAGATGTATAATTTTATAATGGAGAACGCAGAGTGGGTTTCAGGGTATTGAGTACATTATAAGAGATAGCAGATTAAAAATAGTTTACTGTTTTCTTACATTTGGGGGAGTTAAAATATATTTTAAAACCTCTAATAATATATCCTTAGGTAGAGTTAGGCAAGGGGAAAAAGAATTAAAATAAACAGAGTTGGATATGAAAAGAATAGCTATGCCAGAAAATGAGACATCGTATGTGTCCAAAACTACCAGTTACCTGTAGCTTCAGAAACGATGTCATGATGGCATCAGCCATTTGGGACCGGTGGTAGACAGTCCTAACATACTCCAGTGAGTTAGTCACCATCATTTTCCTGTTGTCTATCCTAACAGGTTATAAATCCATTTTAGTTAAAAGTAGTGAACACTTTATGATACCACTTCAATAAGCATAACCCCATTTCTAATGCAGTATGACTTTGACACCTTTGAATTAAAAAATGATCCAACTTTAGCAGGAGATGAGGGAAGTTGACAATTATCTGGTGAATTTAGGTTGTGTGCTTGGTTGGATAAATTGGACCTCAAGGTTGGTTTTGCACTCGATCAGAGCATTAGCTCTGGGCGCGGCCAGTGTTCCACTGATGATTTCCAAATCTTCACCTCCCTTCTCTGTAGACTGGAGGCTTACTGGCAGATGCAAAGAAGCAAAATCTCCCGCACATGTACATTGGAAACATCCACAGCTTTTAAGTGGGTAAAACCAAGATTAGACAGTCCCTAAAATTTGTAGATTCAGAAGCTGTTTCGATGTTTTTGTTTTTTCTTTTTTTCTTTCTTTCTTTTTGGCTGAAGCCCTTTAGAATTACATGTTGGGTTCAGCCAGATACATTTGAATCTTGGGGGTTTTTCTTTAAGAAAAGTAACTTATGTATGCTAACTAGTGCTTGAAGGAAAGTTTCCCGATCCTTTTAGAAATATGCCAAGGAATATCAGTAGAATATGAATTCCTCTCATGCAAGGAAAGAAGCTGTGCATTTTAAAAATAGTGATTCCCTCTAAAAATTTCCTTTTAAGCATTTCTTCCTTCTCTGTGCACATCATGTATAACATGGCTTTTTTTTAGATAGAAGGAAATCAAATGGACACAGACCTCTTCTGCACTAAAGAAATCTTTCGTACCTCGAGTGGTGTCACTGAGTGGCAGGAGGATCACAGGATCCTAGTCCCCTAGGACTGGAGGGGACCTTAGGAATCATCTGTTGACCACCTTGTTCTGTAGATGAGATGCAGGCAGGCTGCTTGCCCACAGCCTGTCTGTGCTGATAGCATGCCCATGACAAGAACCTCGGCTTCCTGATGCCAAGTTTGCTTTTTGCAATCTCGGTTGCCCTCTGTATGTCCTTTTGTTTAGCACTTGGACTTTTTGGCATTTTCTGGATTTGCACATTTTGTTAAGGATAAAATGACTAATTTTTTAATGCATGAATGATTGAGGTGGAAAGGACAGTGTGTCACAAAAATACTCGATGGCTGAACTTGAATAAACTCGATTGACTCTTAGTTGCCCTCTTTTACTCATAACCAAAAATGAAGTGTCTGACTATGTGACCAGATGGCTTATAGCAAATTTTTTTGACCTTCTAGAACAGAAGAATCGATAACGGAAGACGACAAGCGGAGGTATGTTTGACATTGAAGATAGCTTTAATTTGAGTAATTTTGGCCATCATCCATGGATTAATTTAATGCATGGATATAATTTAACACTGTATGTATTACATGACCAATAACACAGATTATACCTGGACAGCTTCTGGCACAGAATATACAGGTAGGAGTGTGTGATCTGAAAAAGAACTTGCCCCAGCTTCATAATCTTTGCCTTCGGCAAGCTTGGGTTTTGTCCTGTGCACATGGCCTGTGCTGGTTTCTATCCTGTGCACATCCTTTGGATGTGCTCTTCTTCCCAGCGGATGACTTCATTCACTCTCCCCGCCCACACCACTCTCCCTCTCCTCCTCTGGTGGACTGCATCCTACTCTCATTACTCATTAGCTCTCTCTCCTCTCCTTTCCTGTTTGTATCTATCTCCAGGGAAATGTTCTGTGTGTCCATAGCACCTACTACCATGCTGACCACTCTGAATTCTTGATGAACATTGACAGATTAACTGTAATATGTTACTCTATGGGTATTTGTTACTTTACGAAATAATAAACATCCCGATTTCTTTCTTTTCCTCTTTCTCATAAAAAGTAAGAATGAAAGAAGATGGGATCGGGAGGGAGAAAAACCAAAAGAGACTCTTAATGTCATAAAACAAACTGAGGGGGGTGGGGGGAAGAGGGGTTGGGTGAGGGTGGTGGGGTTACATTATATGTTTAAATAAAGCTTAAATGAAGTAAAAAAAAAGTTAAATATCTAAAAATTCTACTCACTTAGCTTTCTTTTTTCATCTAGAGCTTCTTTTTAACATAGAAAAAAATTATATTTCCAAGGGCCATAATGTTCCAAATTCTACTTTTGAAAAGTCATGAGTTATTTTAATAGTTCTGTAACTGTTGGCAGTACTCCATGCTTCTATCCATTTTCTGCAGATATAGTGTATCATTGATAATGGTCTGATTTTTCTCTCTCTGCTTGTTTTCTCTAAGAAACTATGGAGGGGTGTATGTAGGACTACCATCTGAGGCTGTTGATATGGTATCCAACCAAACAAAGACTGTACGGAAAAGTAAGTAAAATGGTGAGATTTACTTTCTCTCAATATTTATCTTTTTGTTTTGTGAAAAAAATATGAAATTTATATTTTAGCATGCCTGACTCAACCTACATATTACTCATTTGCTGTTAAAATCCTGTAGAAAAAGCCATTATCTGGTCATTGTAATCATTTGTTGAAATTGCCACCTATGTGATGAGAGAAGTTCCAGAGCAAAATTTAGCTTCTGTTCCATGGATGAAACAAATTTTTCTCCATAGGTGAATTTACATTTGTTGTTAATTTCAATGACAACCCATATGACAATGAAAACAAATGTTTCAGTAAGTTTATGGAATTTTTGTAGAAATACAGGTAAATTCTTATAACATATTCCTGTAATGTACTGATAGAAGTCTGATGATTAGAAGGAAATCAACTGCATGTTGTATAATTAATTGAGGGGAGGCCCCTTTTTGTTTAAATAGGTAGTAATTATGAGGCTAATGTCTTTTTGGTAATAGGCTCCGATAACAGCAGCCGCAGAGCTAGCTTCTTTCTGGCTTAAATGTGGGGCTCCTGGTAAAGAATGCTGGTTTACCAACTGCTGTACAGTTGTCCGTGCATAGCTTTAAAGGACTGTTAATATGTTTCGTTTACACACAGGCTGTATTATTACCTTATCTCAATTTACTATAGCATTTTTTTCCTCATCGCTGTTTTTCTGCATTCTCATCTGGACTAGGAAATACATATGTCACTACTATTTGTCGTTTTATAGGAAACTAGACTGGGGTCTTTATAATCTGAACATTTAACTTTTCTTAATTTTCTCTTTAAGATTAGAAGAAAATATGACTCCATAACCAAGAGGTACTGTATTTTTTCTAAATAATTTTACATATTTAGCCTTGATGATGAGCAAACTGCAGGTACTGTTGCTAGCTCTTTCTGAGAAATCTTGAACTTCAAATTAAGAGGAGTCTCATCTTGTGGTTAAATCTATGAAATGGAGCATGTAATATTGTAAAGGGGTCTTTGATAATTAGATCAGTTTTCTTTGCAATTAATTTTATTTTTCGTTTTATTTTGCTTCAAATGCAAACTCATTTAATAAGTAAACCTAACTCATTTAATAAGAACAAGCTAAGTGTTTGCCTAAAACATGAAGGTTTCACTCTTCACTGCCAGAAACTGAGGTGCTAAGACTTTGGAAATGACAGATAGGGAGGTAGAATTATCTAAGACAAGCTGGAACAAGGACAGGGGAAAACAAGCTCTCCTTTATTAACCCTCTGTGTGCCAGTTTCTAAAAGATCCTATGCAGGATTTTCATAGAGGCAGAAAGTCTCAGTTCATCTGGCCCAGTGATGCACATGATGCTTGGTTCCCCATTGCCTCTCAGTCTTGCTGACTGACATCTGGCCTCTTGAATGTCCCATGATCAGGAATGCCCTATCTCTTGAGATAACCCATTCTCTTTTGGGAGTCAGACAACCTTGGATTTGAATTCAGGCTCTTTCACTTACTCTCAGGGCAAGTTACTTCCCCCTTGTCGCCTCCATTTTATAATCTGTAAAATGACACCAATATTTAGCTTGAAAGCTGTCGTTAGGATTCCATATGAAATAAATGATTGTTTCTGTGATATTGTTAGGATTCAATATGATATAAATGGTAGTTCCGGTGACTGTTGTTTTCATCATCCTACTCTTTTTTGTAACAACAATCCAAGCTTTGGCAGACCCAAAGCAAAACTGACTTGATACAGAACTCACTTCTTGCTAAGGGCCTGTTACTGGAGCTGGTGTTTGGGATGAGGAGAGGTCACGGGATAAACTTAACAGGTGGAGACAAATAAGCTTTCCCACTGGGGGAGAGGGACACAGAGACTGTAAGCAGTTTCTTCCTGACAAGAGATACAACAATCTTGGGTAGCTGGTTCTTTGAAGACCATCTCCTCAAGGTGAAAGCTTTATGGAGCTTTATTCCCTAGTACCCATGACCACATTGTGGAGTTTGAGTTTCTGTTTGGACATTTGCTGAGATTTTCTATTTCTAGTACTTTTAGGAGTTCTAACCCTCTAGGTTCCCTGCCAGTTTTCCACCATGCAGAAGTACTTTAGTTATTTGCGTCAAATAGAAAAGACAGTCTAGTTGAAAGCAAGCTTGTGTTCCCCTCCTGAAAATGGGTTGTTTTTCAAAAAGCATCGGAACAGAGTGGAAAGAGGTGTCATGTAGCTAGATATCAGGAGTTGTGGTAACTCTGTCACTAACGCAGGACCTCGGAGGAATCCCTAACTTCCTCTCAGGCTTTTTCAAGTCTGGTTTTCTTATGGGATGGTTGGACAAGATGGTTGTTCAACTTTGTGTGTGGATCTCAAATTCCCTGATAACAATTTAGCATAGCAATCTTGCTGGTAAACCAGCCCACAACTTGAGACTGCTAGCTAAAATATCTCTTTATTGCCTGTGACTATAAACATATTTTATTGCCATCCCTGTCCGTTTGAATTGCCTGAAAAGTGCTCTAAGTTGAAAGGCTCTCCTTTCCCCATAGTTGCTAAGCATCTACCATGATACTTGCCTGTGACATGTCTGAGCTCATGGCTTTCTGGGCTTAAGTTATTGGATAGAGGGTTGCCAGGGGTGGCTCGGTCTGTTAAATGTCTGCCTTCTGCTCAGGTCATGATCCCAGGTTCCTGGAATGGAGCCCCACGTCGGGCTCCCTGCTCAGTGGGGAGTCTGCTTCCCCCTCTCCCTCTACTGTTCTTCCTGCCTGTGTTCTCTCTCTCTCAAATAAATAAATACATAAATAAATAAAACCTTTTTTTAAAAAAAAGTAATTGGACAGAAACACTGAGGAGAAGACTGTCCTTTGCAGAGGCAGCTATTTTATGGAAAGGATCGGAGACACTTTTTTTTGACCTAACATGTCAAATCTCTCACAATAATGTCACCAAACTCCCTCAATGACAGGAGTTCAAAGTTATTTTGGCGAATTTTTGAAGCAAATCGAGGAATGACTTCAGAATCTGTTACAATACTTACATCACGGTACAAACATGTAATTTCTTCTACAAATGACCCTTGGCTGAGCGTTATGCCCACCTAGATGTGTGGAGCACCCAGGGTGGAGGGTGCTTTCAGATGCCTGTGGAGGGCCTGGCTGGAGCAGGTTCTCCCGGGAGAGCTGGAGAGAGCGTGGAGGGTTCCCCCTCTCCCTGCAGGGTCTGACCAGACCTCAGGGGAGGGATGGCAGCACGGCTGAGCAGTCTGTATCTTTAATTTGGGTGATGTTGGCGTGCAGCTTGGCCTGGGCATTATCACATCATATTTTAATTCTAAGTTCATCAGTCTTTCTCCCCATGGCTCTTCATCGCTTTTACAAAGTGTCATCAGTGCTTAGCGTTGTGCCTGCCACATATTCAGTCTTAAGCATTGAGTGGATCTTGAATGTGTGTTTTACTGAAAAGAAAATCAGTAAATAATTTGTAGGTTTAAAGCTGATTTTTTTTTTTTTTTCTAAGCTGTCCTTTGTTAAGCTTGCTAACTCTTTTTCCTCTTGCTGTTTGTGGTCTTCACAGCTTGCTCATTAAGACTTGGAAGGAATTGCACTCCATGGGCCGTCCTGACATGCACAGAAGTTTCCAAGGAAATTCTAACTGGTCGTCCTCTCTGCCTCCCCTCCCCACCCAGATTCTCAAGTCTGTAGTTGAACCCATGGGTGCATGTTGAATGTTGTGGTCCTAGAATTGGATAAACAATGCATGGGTGTCTGGAACTTTCTGGGGTCCTCCTGAGAAAGACAGGCTGACAGACTGCTGGTGTCTGAGCCGGTTGCTGTGTCTGGTGGCATTTTCTCCCTGGCTATTCAACACAGCTCATGAGAATCATGTCTTTTCACTGATACTTTTTTGATAGTTTTTATATAATGAGATCCATATTCTATTTATAACTTCAGCTAAGAAGGCACTATAAATGAACTCCCTAAAGTAATATATTTGTGGGTTACCTTTCACTGTTTTTATGTTACATTGATTTTTAGCTGTAAAATGGTTAAATTGATTCTTACTTTTCTCTTTTTCCCTTTTTTACTTTGTGTTTTCACCTTTCTGTAAGTGTCCGAGACTGTCTTCTGTTAGGAACAACGTATGATCTTGCAATGTTGAAAAAAGCCACCGAAATTTGCATGCCCTATGCACATTTTGATTAACTTTCCATTTTCTGTAGTTGAAGGCTGATGTCACCATGAATCCTTCGCAGTCACTGACCCTCTCATCCTCCTTTGTGGGATCCCGGCCTCCCTTCATGTTAATCCTATACTATTTTCAATGACTTGTGACTGATGGTTAGTTAGTAGGGTGTTTGGAAAGCTCTTATCTGAGGCTGGCCATGTGTAGCCATTTGGTACTGCAATGTAGATTACTCATTTTACCAATATATTTCGACAATTAAAACATTTTTATCCCTCTTTACCTGGATTTCGTCATTGTTTTTTTTAAAAAGTTCACTTTCAAAGAAGTCACACATGGCATTGTGTATAGATACTATATCAGTCTGTAAAGCTAGGGAATAAATAGGTTACCATAAAAAAACCAAAATTTTTCATAAGAAGGAAAAGATTATCTTATAAATCTAGTCCATAGGGCTATCAAATTTGTAAAATATCGAAAGCGATTTTCAGAGCCGTTGGTGAGAGCTGAGCCTTGGATCTTGCTTGCAGTGGCCACTGGCTGTACCTGGAGTGTGATGAGCACTGGGACCCAGCTCCAGGGAAAAAGTAAAGCACGCCTAGGGGATCTGCTTGGTCCTACTAGCTGTCGTCAATATTTTATTAAGACAGTTTATTGGGAGGAGGTTCAAGATGGCAACATAGGAGGATCCTAGCTTCATCTCCTCCCACAGACACAAAAATCTACAGCTACATATGAAATTGTTCCCTCTGAAAAGGGCCTGCCTGCTAGCGGAACAGCTAGCAGCTCCACAACAAAGGATAAAAGGGCCAACATACGGATGGGTGGGAGGGGCAGAGGCATGGTCTTGCAAGAAACCCCAGGCTAAGCACAAAGATCAGCAACTGGGAGGGGTCTCATTACTCAGAGCTTGTCCCTGAGGAGGGAGGGCTTTGTGCTCCACATCAGACACCCCAGCCCTTGGAAACTGTATCAGAGGGATGAGCCCCCAAAGCACCCACAGGGCTTATGGCCAGGGGAACCACAGGGCTTTAGGGAGTGGAAAATCCACTCTTAAAGGGCTCATGTACAGACCCACTTATCCCAGGATCTGGCATGAAACGCTGACCATATACTTAAGAGACTCATTTGTTAACCCTAGCGTGTCTGCCAGAGCGATAAGAACCTGTTGGGCCTCTCTGGGGACAGAGGTGCTTGATCAGACACCAGTTTTGCATTCTTCTGCCTTGTTGGGACTAGTGCTGGAGAGGGGGGTGGTCGCCATTTTTATCCTCCCCTTTCCCTGCCCCAGCTGGCTAGCTCTGGTGGAGGTCCTGCCCCTGTGCACCACAGCTGAGAGTGACCCTGCCCTGGGGGGGGAGTACCTTCCCCCACACCCACTCTGCCAGCCACAGGGCATGAACCCCCCACACCGGGGAAGCCCCTTGAGCCCCTGGCTCTGGTGGCCGAGGAGGATTGTGCTCTGGACCCCATGGGCCTGACACAGACAGTCCTTGACAGGTCAACACCCGTAGGCCACTGTACAAACAGTAGATGGAAACATTCTCAGCCTTCATGGGAAAGAAGCATAGTTTCTTGTTCCAGAGCTCCAGCCTGAGGGACAGGCTTTATGTCTGGCATATAGTCCTAGGCCACAGAGGTGCCCCCAGGGAAGACGGGCAGGGAGATAACCATATTTGTGCTCTCCCATGGCCACACTGATGCCACCCTGAAAGGAGCTTATATACCTCTAAAGCCAGAAGCTTTGCAGCTGTCACCTGGAGAACACCTCTAGACTTCTTGGTCTGGGAGTCTGCAGGGTTTAGTATTGCAGACCCACAAGACTGTGTCTATTTATACACCCTGAAAGCTGCTGGCTGTGGATCTGGCTTAATCCATACCTAAAAGAACTAGAAGAAGAACAAATGAGGCCCAAAGTTAGTAGAAAGAAGGACGTAATAAGTATCAGAGTGGAAATAGAGACTAAAAAGATAACAGAAAAAGATCCATGAGATGAAGAGTTGGTTCTCTGAAAAGATAAAACTGATGAGCCTTAAGGCAGGCTCACCAATTAAAAAGACAAGTGTCAAATAAAATAAAAGATGAAAGAGAAGTTACAACTGATACTATGGAAATATAAAACATCATAGCAGACCACTACAAGCAATTATATGCCCAAAACCTGGACAATCTGGAAGAAATGGGTAAGTTCCTAGAAACACACGATCTTCTAAGACAATCTTGATGAAATAGAAAATCTGAATAAACCAATTGCTAGCCAGGAGATTGAATCCATAATCAAAAACCTCCCAGCAAACAAAAGTCCAAGACCAGGTGGCTTCACTGGTGAATGCAATCAAACATTCAAAGAAGATGAAGTACCTATCCTCAGACAAGGACGCCACAGAGAAGAACATTAAAGGTCAGGCCAGTAACCCTGATGGACATAGATGTAAAAAGTCCTCAACAAAATACTAGCAAGCCAGGGACGCATGGGTGGCTCAGTCTGTTAAGCGGCTGCCCTTGGCTCAGGTCATGATCTCCGGGTCCTGGGGTCAAGCTCCACGTTGGGCTCCCTGCTCATCGGGGAGTCTGCTTCTCCCTCTCCCTCTGTGATCTCTCTCTGTCTCTCAAATAACAAAATAACATCTTTAAAAAAAATACTAACAAACCAAACTCAACTGTACATTAAAAGGACCATATACCGTAATCAAGGTTGATTGATCTTGGAGAAGCAAGGATGGTTAATGTCCACAATCAATAAGGTACATCACATTAACATTTGCACCTGAGGATGAGCTGTTGTGTGGCAAGAAGCACGAAGGAGAGGCCAGGAGACTCCACAGCAAGTGCAAAGGGAGAGCTGCCTCTGTTCCCAATGACTCAACAGCCCTGGCCCCAGTCTGCCCAGGCCGTGTGACTTGGCTTCTATGAAAGAAATTCTCCCCTTTGCTTTAGTTTATGTTGGTTTCTGTCCCTAGATACCAAGACACAGTCTCATTTTTCCATTTACACTGTCCACCACCTCAGTCTCAAATCTCACGAACCTAGAATTTTATAAAATTTTATAAAAGCCTGTGGACTTTTAACATGAAAAAAATACAAATATTGACATAAGACTCAGTAAGACATGGCCATAATACACATGCTCTTGTCCCATAATGGCATGTAGGTGGGACATCAGCAGTTTATCCCACTGAGGTCAGCAGGTTACTTTTTGAGAACTTTTAATTTTTTTAAAGATTTATTTATTTATTTATTTATTTATTTATTTATTTATTTATTTGACAGACAGAGATCACAAGTAGGCAGAGAGGCAGGCAGAGAGAGAGGGAAGCGGTCTCCCTGCTGAGCAGAGAGCCCGATGCGGGGCTCGATCCCAGGACCCTGGGACCATGACCTGAGCCGAAAGCAGAGGCTTTAACCCACTAAGCCACCCAGGCGCCCCGAAAATTTTTAATTTTGAAAGAATTTTAGATTTATGGAAGAGTGCAAGGTTAGCACAGACTGTTCCTATATGCCCCTGACCCAGCTTCTCCTACTGTGAACATCTTACATAAACATGTCAAAGCTAAGAAATTAAACATTAGGGCAAATTAAACTAAAGATTTTCATTGGATTCCTTTAGTTTTTCCATAAATGTCCTTTTTCTGTCCCGGGACCCAATCTGAGATTTCATTGCAGTCCATTGTATTTGGTCGTCCTGTCTCCTTAGTCTTCCCGTCCAGATGGTTCCTCAGTCTCGCCTTGTTTTCCCTGCCCCTCACACTTCTGAAGCCTCCTGATAGATATTTTGTAGTATTTCCTTCAGTTTGGATTTTGTCTGATGTTTTCTGATGATTGGACTGGGGTTATAGACTGGGGGGAAGAACACCGCAGAGGCGATGTTCCCCGTCATTACATATCCTATCTCATGATTTCACCATGACTTGTTGCTGATGATACTGACCACAATCACCCTCTAGGTTAGGGGGCATCTGTCAGGTTTTTCCACTACGAGATTTCTAGTTTTTCTTTTCCATATTCTGCCCTATCTAAGTGAGTCACTAAGTTTATAATATACTCAGAGGAAAGGAGAATGAAGCTCCACCTCCTGGAGGAAGGAGAACCAAGGGATTTTTAGACATCCGTAAAAACACTACAGTCATAAGTATTTTGAGGGAGATACTTGGAGACCCCGACAATGTCCAGTTTCTTCTCCCAAAAATTTTAGCATTCACCCTTGGAAGTTGCCTGCAGCATTGATCACTGTGGTGGTCTGGTGGTGATTTTCTGCTTCCTTCATTCCTTCACATGTATTACTCAGAATTCTTCTCTAAGGAAAATTGATCCCTTCTCCCCTATTTACTTATTTATCCAATCACTTATTTATGTCAGCATTGACTCATGGATATTCATTTTGTTCTTTAGGTTATAATCCAGTTCTGTCACTACTTCATTGCTCAAACTCTTTGAGGTTTGACCATTGGTCATTCGTTCAAGTTGATTCTTGACATGACCCAAGTTTCTCCCCAACCCCCTGCCTTAGGTTGACTTTTAATAGCAAGCTGGCCTATAAAATAAAAATCCAATTCAAAAGTTAAAACATATTCCTAAAACTTCATCAAATTTTATTATAAGTGAATAGTGTTTTCCATATTATGACAAGTCTTCACATTTTCCTTCAACTAGACATTATTTAAATTTAGAACCTTGTGATTCTTACATGCTAATAATACTTGCCACCCACTTACCTCTGTCTTAAGGTTAATGCTTATAATCTTTATTAAGTACTTCAAAAATCTTGAGTGAAAGACTTAAAGAAGGAGAAACATTAACATTAAGATCTTTCAAAAGAAATGTGAAAGAGTAATGGAGCCTTGAAAATGCCAGAAATTTAAGGTAATGTCTTTTCAAACACTATATCCTGGTTCTTTGTAAGATCGTTATTAAAAAGATATAGATGGGTTTCAGAGAATTTCTGATTAATAGAAAATGTTTTCTTAAGCATCTTTCTAAGCTAGGAGACATTTATTCCTAGTCTCTGTTAAGAAAGATGGCTTGAGTTCAGTGTTGGAAGAAATTGCTCCAATCTGGAATGGGGAAATCTGGTGTTGGCAAGTGCAGCCAACTCCTGGGGTGTATGGAAGAATGGAAGAGCTTGAAGAGGAAGAGAAAACAGGTTGAGTTCTGCAAATGAGAACAGGGTTATGAGGAATTTCAGGAGGGAAAAGTTATGTAAGAGATCTTCCCAGGAAGATACTTGGTTATTTGCTGATTTATACTTGGTACTTATGATAAATTCAAGCAGTACGAAGTGGTGCTTTTTCTATAGATTGTGTCCTAACACCCAGTTCTGATTTTCGGTTGCTTATCAACAATTGCCAGTCAAGTTCTTTTTGTGTCCCAGGTGGGTACTAATTACTAAGGGTATGGCTGAAAGCCCCAGTCCCTGAATTCTTGGCTTTTTATTGTTTTTGAAGATTTTATTTGTTTGAGAGAGAGAAAGTGAGAGAGAGAGAGAACATGAATGGTGGGGAGAGGGGTAGAAGGAGGGAGAGAAAAAGAGACTCCTTGCTGAGCTGGGAGCCCAATTCGAGGCTCAATCCCAGGACTCTGAGATCATGACCTGAGCTGAAGGCAGACACTTAAACCTACTGAGCCACCCAGGTGCCTGCACTGTAGACTCTTTAGAAAAGTGAGGGATGTACTGGGTAACCTGATATGTATGTACAGAGCAGTGGCCAGTGTTGGCGTGGATTACTTTGGGAGCACAGACCAGGAGCAAATAAGTCAGACTGGCAGGTTAAGAAAGACCCCCACAGGGCATCCCCTACAGAACCACGTGGGAGAGTGCGAGTTGGTCAGCTGGAGATGGGAGAAAGAGACTTCAGGCAGAGAACCTCAGGTGCAAAGAAGGCCCTGAAGGTCCTTGGAGTGTCCAGGGAACACCTGTGGGACTTCATCTAGGTGGGAGCTGGAGGTGATGGGTGGGTGGGTGGGGGGTGACAAGGTGAGTTGGTGAGGGGCTTCCTGAGCTATGCTGGAACTTCTGAAAGCAGTGGGAAGGCCCTGGGGAGAGGCAGTCATGGAACTTATGTGCGGGGTTCTTCCATTTACCCCTTGTCTGGGGCCGTTGGAAGGTTTGCTCTTGCCATCTGTTCCATTTCCTAGTTTGCGGGTCTCTTTTTGGGAGCCATGAGTAATACTGTTAATAGTACTATTACTCCAGTAAATAGTATTTACTGTAATAGTAACTTATAGTACCATAGGTCTCTCTGTGGGAGGCCACAGACTAATTTACTATTCATAGTATTTACTATAGTAAGTAGTTTTTAATAGTATTTATTATTAATAGTAATACTATTAGTTCTATATGGTGAAGGTGGGGCTTCCCATTTAATCTATAACGCAAAATGCTTGGAGTTTTCAGACACAGTGCAATTCATAGAAAGGTTGGAAAGATAACCAAGAGTTTGATAAGGTTTGTCTCCTACACGAGACCACATCTTCAACACTGGAAGAGGTGACTGTCTAATGTTATCTAACGTATAGAAACCAATGTAGAGAGTCAAAAAAAATGAAGAAACATAGGCATCTGTTTCAAATGAAAGGTTCCATCAAGAATATCAGAAACACTGGGGCACATGAGTGGCTCAGTTGGTTGAGCATCCAATGCTTGGCTTTGGCTTAGGTCATGATCTCATGGTTGAGGGGACAGGCCCCATGCCCGGCGCTGTACTCAGCAGGGAGTCTGCTTGAGATTCTCTCCCTCTGTCCCAGCCCTTGCTCTCTCACTCCAGTAAGTCTTAAAAAAAAAAAAAAAAAAAGAATATCAGAAACATTGTAAGACAGAGTCATGCCCCTTCCAGCACCAGATATAACCAGGTGTCTAGTCATTAGGTTTTTGGTAATGCTGAGGTCATCCTATTGTTTCACACATTTCTCCCATTTCTTTTTCCACAAAACCATTCCATTTAATGAAGTCAAACTTCTTTGTCCACTGGAGACATTAATGCTTAGATAACTTAGCACTCAATGACATACTTTGCTATTCTCTAAACATTTAATATTGAAGTACTGCAGACTCCTTAGAAGACAAGTATATTCTTGTATATTTGTATAAAATTATATATTATTTTCCATTATTCTTAGAATTGGGTCCCCTAGACCCACACGAAGAAATGGCCTTATGTTGGTAAATGAAAGCAAAATAATTTGTAGCTCTCTCCCAGACAAGGAGCAACTGTACATCAGTTCTACTGATCAGAGAACTGTCTTCTCTAGAGCAGTTGTACCTTTGAGACAATTTCAAAGCCTTTGACAACTCATTTGGTATTAGTGGCAAAATTTCTTTTTCATGGGTGAATAATATTCCATTTATTTGTATATGACATATAATAATATAAAAACATAATATTAGCACAAGATATATAACAGAATATTGTGTATTATATAAACTATATGTTATTATTATATATCTTTTTTCTTCTTTATGCCCTCATCTGTTGATGGACACTTGGATTGTCTCCATGTCTTGGCTACTGTGAATAATGCTGCAATGAACGTAGGAATGCAGACATCTTTTTGAGATACTGATTCCATTTCCTTTGTATATATACCTGGAAGTGGGATGGCTACATCATATGGTAGTTCTATATTTAATTTTTTGAGGAATCGCCATATGTTTTCCCACAATGGCTGTGCTAATTTATATTCCCATCAACTGTGCACAAGGGTTCCCTTTTCTCCACATTCTCACCAACACTTGTCATCTTTTGTTTTTCTGATTAAAGCCGTTCTAACAGGTGTGAGGTGATATTTCATTGTGCTTTTGATTTACATTTCTTTGATGATGTTGAGTCTTTTCATATATCTGTTGCCATTCATATGTGTTCTTTTGAGAAATGTGTATTTGGGGGTTTTGCCATCTTTTAAATTGGGTTATTTCCTATTGAGTTGTTTGAGTTCCTTATATATTTTAGATATTAACCCTTTATCAGATGTATGGCTTGCAAATATTTTTCCCATTCTGTAGGTCCTCTCTTCACAATGTTGATTGTTTGCTGTACAGAAACTTTTCAGTTTGATACAATCCCATTTGTCTATTTTTGTTTTTCTGTGTGTAGATTGTTGGCTTTCATTCTGTGAAGTGGGAAGCCCTTGGGTGGTTTGGAGCAGAAGAGTCATGTGGTTTAAGTTTTAACAGAATTATAGGCTGCTGTGTTGTGTGTGGTGAGAATGTAAGCAGGGACATCAGTTGCAACATAGTTGGAATAAACTTGGAGAGGGATGATGATATTTTGGAAGAGAGTGAGAGCATTGGAAGTAGTCAGATTTTAGATATATTTTGAAGGTAGAGCAGATAGAATTTGCTGATGCATCAGATGTGGGATATAAGAGTAAAAGAAGAATTAAGGAGTGCT
>RCUC01128850.1:0-13841 GCA_003697995.1 Taxidea taxus jeffersonii | reverse complement strand
CTGGGATCATGACCTGAGCCGAAGGCAGCCGCTTAACCAACTGAGCCACCCAGGCGTCCCTCAAACCTTCATTATTATAGTCATATTTTATCTTTCATTGTATCTAACTTTATTTTTTGTATACATACAGGGTTTTTTCTTCTAAAAAATATTACGGATAAAATTTCTTCTAAAAGATCAAAATATACTCGAAATCTAGCACAGAGCTTTATTCTAGTCTCCAGCCTGAGCAAATTCTTTCCACTTTCTTTTTCCAACCAACTTATCAATTCCTTCTTTAGAATTTTAATTTTCATCTTTACAGTCATATTCCATCCCTTCATCATGTTTACCCTTATTTTTGAATATATATTAAGTTTTACTTTCTTTAAAATTTTGGGAGGTAGTTTCTTCTAAAAGACCAAAATACACCAAAAATCAAGTGGGTGGTTCTATTCTATTCACCAGTCTAATATACATACATATATATGTATTTTTTCTTAACTTCTTTTACCCCTTGACGACTTCCCCCCTTTTGGGGTCTCTTCTGATTTGGTTTCAGGGGTTTTCACAGCCCTTTTAGTATCTTATTCTCTCGTTCATGTATTTGTATCTGGATAAAATGATAAGGCAGAAAAACTCACCACAAAAAAAAAGAACAAGAGGCAGTACTGAAGGCAACAGACCTAATAATCACAGACATTGGTAATATGTCAGATCAAGAGCTCAGAATGACGATTCTCAAGGTATTAACTGGGCTCAAAAAAGGCATGGAAGAAACCCTGCCTGGAGAAATAAAAGCCCTACCTGGAGAAATAAAAGAACTAAAATCTAACCAAGCTAATATCAAAAAAGCTATAATGAGGTGCAATAAAAAATGGAGGCTCTTACTGCTAGGATAAGAGAGGATAGGCAGAAGAGAGAATTCATGATAATGACAGGGAAAAAAGAAGCTGAGCAAAACAGAGACAAACAACTACTGGACCACGAGGGGAGAATTCAAGAGATAAGTGATCCATAAGACCAAAGAATATTAGAATACTTGGGATTCCAGAAGAAGAAGAAAGGGAGGGGGGTAGAAGGTATATTGGAGCAAATTATAATAGAGAATTTCCCTAATATGGCAAGGAGAACAAGCATCAAAATCCAGGAGGCACAGAAAACCCGCCTCAAAATCAATAAAAATAGGTCCACACCCCGTCACCTAATAGTAAAACTTACAAGTCTTAGTGACAAAGAGAAAATCCTGAAAGCACCTCAGGACAAGAAGTCTGTGACATATAATGGTAAAAATATTAGATCGGTAGCAGACTTATCCACAGAGACCTGGCAGGCCAGAAAGAACTGGCATGATATATTCAGAGCACTAAATGAGAAAAACATGCAGCCAAGAATACTATATCCAGCTAGGCTATCATTGAAAATAGAAGGAGAGATTAAAAACGACACCAGGACACCAAAGGGAAAGGAAACAAAAGCGAAAATGAATTTTTGGGACTTCATCAAGATCAAAAGCTTCTGCATAGCAAAGGAAACAGTCAACAAAACAAAGAGGCAACCCACGGAATGGAAGAAGATATTCGCAAATGACAGTACAGACAAAAGGCTGATATCCAGGATCTGTAAAGAACTCCTTAAACTCAACCCACACAAAACAGATAATCATATCAAAAAATGGGCAGAACACGTGCACAGACACTTCTTCAGTGAACACATACAAATGGCTAACAGACACGTGAAAAAATGTTCATCATCACTAGCCATCAGGGAGATTCAGATCAAAACCACATTCAGATACCACCTTACACCAGTTAGAATGGCCAAAATTAACAAGACAGTAAACAATGTGTGTTGGAGAGGATGTGGAGAAAGGAGAACCCTCTTACACTGTTGTTAGGAATGCCACTTTGGAAAACAGTGTGGAGATTCCTTAAGAAATTAAAGATCGAGCTTCCCTATGACCCTGCAATTGCACTACTGGGTATTTACCCCGAAGATACAGATGTACTGAATAGAAGGACCATCTGTCCCCCAGTGTTTATAGCAGCAATGGCCACAGTCACCAAACTGGAAAGAACAAGATGCCCTTCAATGGATGAACGGATAATGAAGATGTGGTCCATATATACTATGGAGTATTATGCCTCCATCAGAAAGGATGAATACCCAACTTTTGTATCAACATGGACAGGACTGGAAAGAGATTATGCTGAGTGAAATAAGTCAAGCAGAGAGAGTTCATTATTATAAGGTTTCACTTATTTCTGAGAAATAACACGGAGGACATGGGGAGATGGAGAGGAGAAGGGAGTTAGGGGAAATTGGAGGGGGAGACAAACCATGAGAGACTATGGACTCTGAAAAACAAACTGAGGGTTTTGAACAGGCAGGGGGAGGGGAGGCTGGGTTAGCCTGTTGTGGGTATTACGGAGAGCACGTATTGCCTGGAACACTGGGTGTGGTATATAAACAATAAATTCTAGTACGCTGAAAATAAATTTAAAAATTTAAGAAATTAAAAATTAAGAAAAAAAAAAGCTTCCAGGACAAAAAAAAACTGAAAGAATTTATAAACACCAAACTAGCCCCATAGGAAATATTGAAAGGGGTCCTCTAAGCAAAGGGAGAGCCTAAATGTAGTAGACCAGAAAAGAACAGAGACAATATACAATAACAGTCACCTTACAGGCAATACAATGGCACTAAATTAGTATCTTTAAATAGTTACCCTGAATGTAAATGGGCTAAATGCCCCAATCAAAAGACACAGGGTATCAGAATGGATAAAAAAAAAAAAACATCAATACGCTATCTATAAGAAACTCATTTTAAATCCAGACACCTCCAGATATAAAGTGAGGGGGTGGAAAACAATTTACCATGCTGATGGACACCAAAAGGAAGCTGGGCTGGCAATCCTTACATCAGATAAATTAGATTTTAAGCCAAAGACTATAATAAGAGATGAGGAAGGACACTGTATCATATTCAAAAGAGTCGGTCCAACAATATCTATCAATTTTAAATATCTATGCCCCTAATGGGAGCAGCCAACTATATAAACCAATTACTAACAAAATCAAAGAAACACGTCGACAATAATACAGTAATAGTAGGGGACCTTAACACTCCCCTCCTTGAAATGGACAGATCATCCAAGCAAAAGATCAACAGGGAAATAAAGGCCTTAAATGACACACTGGACCACATGGACATCACAGATATATTCAGAACACTGCATCCCAAAGCAACAGAATACATGTTCTTCTCTAGTGCACGTGGAACACTCTTCAGGATAGATCACATCCTTGGTCATAAATCAGGTCTCAACCAGTACCAAAAGACTGGGATCATTCCCTGCATATTTTCAGACCACAATGCTCTGAAGCTAGAACTCAGTCACAAGAGGAAAGTTGGAAAGAACCCAAATACATGGAGGCTAAAGAGCATCCTACTCAAAAATGAATGGGGCAACCAGGAAATTAAAGAAGAATTGAGGGGCACCTGGGTGGCTCAGTGGGTTGAAGCCTCTGCCTTCGGCTTAGGTCATGATCCCAGGGTCCTGGGATCAAGCCCCGCATCAGCCTCTCTGCTTAGCAGGGAGCCTGCTTCCTCCTCTCTCTCTGCCTGCTTGTGATCTCCATCTGTCAAATAAATAAATAAAATCTTAAAAAAAAAAAAGAAGAATTGAAAAAATTCATGGAAACAAATGATAATGAAAACAAAACGGTTCAAAATCTGTGGGACACAGCAAAGGCAGTCCTGAGAGGAAAATATATAGCAATACAAGCCTTTCTCAAAAAACAAGAAAGGTCTCAAATATACAACCTAACCCTACCCCTAAAGAAGCTGAAGAAAGAACAGCAAAGAAAGCCTAAACCCAGCAGGAGAAGAGAAATAATAAGGAACAGAGAAGAAAGCAATGAAATAGAAACAAAAAAATAACAATAGAACAAATCAACGAAACTAGGAGCTGGTTCTTTGAAAGAATTAATAAGACTGATAAACCCCTGGCCAGACTTATCAAAAAGAAAAGAGAAAGGACCCAAATAAATAAAATCATGAATGAAATAATGAATGAAAGAGGAGAGATCACAACCAACCAAAGAAATACAAACAATTATAAGAACATATTATGAGCAACTATATGCCAGCAAATTTGACAATCTGGAAGAAATGGATGCATTCCCAGAGACATATAAACTACCACAGCTGAACCAGGAAGAAACAGAAAACCTGAACAGACCCATAACCAGTAAGGAGATTAAAGCAGTCATCAAAAAACTCCCAACAAACCAGAGCCCAGGGCCAGACGGCTTTCCAGGGGATTTCTACCAAACATTTAAAGAAGAATTCCTATTCTCCTGAAACTGTTCCAAAAAATAGAAATGGAAGGAAAACTTCCAAACTCATTTTATGAGGCCAGCATCACCTTGATCCCAAAACCAGACACAGATCCCATCAAATAAGAAAATTACAGACCAATATCCTTGATGAAAAGAGATGTGAAAATTCTCACCAAAATACTAGCCAATAGGATCCAACAGTACATTAAAAGGATTATTCACCACGACAAAGTGGGATTTATTCCAGGGCTGCAAGGTTGGTTCAACCTCCGCAAATCAATCAATGCGATACAATGCATTAATAAAAGAGCAAGAACCATATGATACTCTCAATAGATGCTGAAAAAGCATTTGACAAAGCACAGCATCCTTTTTTTTTTTAAGATTTTTATTTATTTATTTGACAGAGATCACAAGTAGGCAGAGAGGCAGGCAGAGAGGGGGAAGCAGGCTCCCTGCTGAGCAGAGAGCCCGATGCAGGGCTCGATCCCAGGACCCTGGGATCAAGACCTGAGCCAAAGGCAGAGACTTTAACCCACTGAGCCACCAAGGTGCCCCGTACAGCATCCTTTCTTGATCAAAACTCTCCAAAGTGTAGGGATAGAAGGTACATACCTCAGTATCATCAAAGCCATCTACGAAAAACCCACAGCGAATATCATTCTCAATGATATTGAGAGCTTTTCTGCTCAGGTCAGGAACATGGCATGGATGTCCATTATCACCACCGCTACTTAACATAGTAGTAGAAGTCCTAGCCTCAGCAATCAGACAACAAAAAGAAATTAAAGGCATCCAAATCGGCAAAGAAGAGGTCAAACTATCACTCTTTCCAGATGATATGATACTTTATGTGGAAAACCCAAAAGACTCCACTCCAAAACTGCTACAACTCATACAGGAATTCAGTAAAGTGTCAGGATATAAAATCAATGCCCAGAAATCAATTGCATTTCTATACACCAACAACAAGACAGAAGAAAGAGAATTTATGGAGTCAATCCCATTTATAATTGCACCCAAAACCATAAGATACCTAGGAATAAACCTAATCAAAGAGGCAAAGAATCTATACTCAGAGAACTATAAAGTACTCATGAAAGAAATTGAGGAAGACACCTAGAAATGTTAAACTGTTCCATGCTCATGGATTGGAAGAACAAATATTCTGAAAATGTCTATGCTACCTAAAGCAATCTGCACATTTAATGCAGCACCTACCAAAATACCAGCAACCAAAGAAATGGAACAAATAATCCTAAAATTTGTATGGAACCAGAAAAGACCCCGAGTAGCCAGAGGAATGTTGAAAAAGAAAGCCAAAGTTGGTGGCATCACAATTCCAAACTTCAAGCTCTATTACAAAGCTGTCATTATCAAGACAGTGTGGTACTGGCACAAACAGACACATAGAACAATGGAACAGAATAGAAAGCCCAGAAACAGACCCTCAACTCTGGTCAACTAATCTCCAACAAAGCAGAAAAGAATGTCCACTGGTAAAAAGACAGCCTCTTCAACAAATGGTGTTGGGAAAATTGGACAGCCACATGCAGAAGAATAAAACTGGACCATTTCCTTACACCACACAAAAAAATAGACTCAAAATGGATGAAGGATCTCAATGTGAGAAAGGAATCCATCAAAATCCTTGAGGAGAACACAGGCAGCAACCTCTTCAACCTCAGCCACAGCAAGTTCTTCCTAGGAACAATGCCAAAGGCAAGGGAAGCAAGGGAAAAAATGAACTATTGGGACTTCATCAAGATCAAAAGCTTTTGCACAGCAAAGGAAACAGTCAACAAAACCAAAAGACAACTGACAGAGTGGGAGAAGATATTTGCAAATGACATATCAGATAAAGGGCTAGTATCCAAAATCTATAAAGAGCTTAGCAAACTCAACACCCAAAGAACAAATAATCCAATCAAGAAATGGGCAGAGGACATGAACAGACATTTCTGCAAAGAAGACATCCAGATGGCCAACAGACACATGAAAAAGTGCTCCACATCACTCGGCATCAGGGAAATACATATCAAAACCACAATGAGATACCACCTCATATCAGTCAGAATGGCTAAAATGAACAAGTCAGGAAATGACAGATACTGGTGAGGATGCGGAGAAAGGGAAATCCTCCTACACTGTTGGGAATGCAAGCTGGTGCAGCCACTCTAGAGAACAGCATGGAGGTTCCTCAAAAAGTTGAAAATAGAGCTACCCTATGACCCAGCAATCATAGTACTAGGTATTTACCCTAAAGATACAAAGGTAGTGATCCAAAGGGGTAGGTGCACCCGAATGTTTATAGCAACAATGTCCCCAGTAGCCAAACTATGGAAAGAACCTAGATGTCCATCAACAGATGAATGGATAAAGATGTGGTATATATATTAATGGAATACTATGCAGCCATCAAAAGAAATGAAATCTTTCCATTTGCAACAACATGGATGGAACTAGAGGGTATTATACTGAGTGAAATAAGTCAATAAGAAAGACAATTATCATATGATCTCCCTGATATGAGGAATTTTAGAGGCAACATGGGGGATTTGGGGCTAGGGAAGGAAGAAAAGAAACAAGACTGGATTGGGAGGGAGACAAACCATTAGAGACTCTTAATCTCACAAAACACACTGAAGGTTCCCAGGGGGAGGGGGGTTTGGGAGAGGGTGTTTGAGTTTTGGACATTGGGGAGGGTATGTGCTACGGTGAGTGCTATGATGTGTGTAAGCCTGACGATTCACAGACCTGTACCCCTGGGTCTAATAATATATGTTAATTTTTTTAAAAATTTGATTTTCATTACAGAAAAAAAAAATCTAAGGTGAGTGCCCTTAGTTAGCATTTTTATGGAGATGAAAAGTTGTCAGAAATATCCTTAGATCATTCTCTATTTCTTCTTCCAAGTATCAAATAGGCTGCCTATAGAAATATTATAAATCTGGAAAGAGTACTAGAAAAAAGATTTTCCTAAATAAATTAAACTTAAAGGAAAGCAAATGCAAAATGACAACAGGTCTCTACTTTGCCACTAAGAAATGACTGGTTTATTATGTGGCCCCAACAATTATTAGAGTCCTTTCTCTATATTTTCTTCTAAACAGTGTTTCAAAGCCATCATAAACATCATATGCTGGTGCTGGTACTATATATGAAGGCCACAAAATAAATAATGCTGATGTCATTCATTTTACTTTCTAGTATCAATATTTAGAACTATAAAATCTACAGGTACTATTTCTATTTTTTACATGTATTACTAATGTGCCTGGCACATAAATGTTATCACTAACTCAAATGATTACATTAAGTGCTGTGATTTCTAAGAGCTGCAGTGTTACTAATTTAAATTATCAAATGCCTTACTTCCCTCAAAATACTAAAAAACAAACATATAAATGAGACGTAACTGACTGGAAGAGCATGAAAAAAGCATACTTTAACATGCAATAGAGTCCTCTTATTCACTGTGATAGATGTTGGTAACTGTTATTGGTATGGATATAATTGTGTCCCCCCCAAATTCATATACTGAAGCCTTATCCCCCAACATGACTATATTTGGAGACTGAGCCTTAAAGGAGATGATTAAAGTTAAACGAAATCGTAAGGGTGGAGCTCTAATCCAACAGGACTGACAGAGGACATCGCAAGAAGGTGGCTGTCTGCAATTCAGCAAGATAGGTCTCATCAGAAACCAAACTTGCTGGCACCTTGACCTTGGACTTCCAGTCTCCACAACTGTAAGAAAATAAACTTGTTATTTAAGCCATTCAGTCTGTGGTATTCTGCAATAGCAGCCCAAACAGACTAATACTACAGTTAGTTAACTGAAAAAGTCAGTAAAAGCAGGAAAAAATGAAAACATTTTGTAAATATACTGAACATCTTAAGTTAAAAAATTATATACTCATTTATCAATCTTGTGATATAGAATCAGGACCTACAAAGATTTTCGGTTTTGGCTTCTGTAAAATGATGCAAGAACTTAAAGATTCTTACAAAGTAATTTGGGTAGAAAAACCTAGATTAGGCTAACTTTTTTCCAACTTTTTATAGTCATCTCACCCATTCCCAGCCCAAGAGTCTTTGCAACTCACTTGATCCTATCTTTCTGAAGTAGTACACTTAGCTTTTCTAGAAATGACAACTTTATTTTCACACTCACATTCCCTGGTCTAACTAGCATTTAGTTAGACTACATAATTACCATAACAAATATAACTGGCTTAAACAGTTTACAAAACACAACTGATTCATGGCAAACAGACAATTCAGTAAGTAGATACAGAAGTGTACAGATATAGTAGAGATCAAGCAAGTCACCAGCTGGAAGTATCTAACATGTTACAGGCATAAGTATTGGCCTTTTAGAAGAAAAATGGCCAGTACTAGTAAGTCAACGGAGTTTGAAATGGAGACTGGTTAAGAGGACTTCTATTGTATATACAAATAAACATTGTCCATCCAAAATTTTCACTGCAGAAGGCTGTCATTGTGTCAAACAACTTGGAAACCCCTCTTTTAGAATTTTTGGATCTTCTTGATGTTTTGAATATTTAATGGTAGATCATCATCCTCAGAATATGTTCTTACTTTCCAAAAAACAATTAAATGACATGTCTGCTATAAAATGTGAGCACCAAAGTCCAGTAACACAATTTGAAGAAAAGCAAGGTGTTACTATTCAGCAAAATAACTGTTCGATATTAATATATTTCTTTAAATGTAAATCTAAAATTTCAAGGATATACAGAACAATTATGATATGAGTACAAGATGCCAGCCCAAGCATATCTATCATTTGAATATAAACTTGTTTTAAAAATGACAGACACTTAAACGTTAATTATATCACATATACCTGTATATAAATACATACACACCTCCACAACCACCCCTATGTGAACATGAATCAACTATTTGTATACATAAACAGCTTAAACTTTCGGAAATGCCCTGATATTGGAGCTGGGTTACTGAAGAAAGTTTATATTACAATGAATCTCATTTGGTAATGAAAAGGAGTCACTAAACTTTTCGCATAAAGAAGTAACATAATGAATACAGGTTTTAGGAAAAGTCACTTAACAATTAAGAACTAGAGGTATGAAAAATGGAAGAGAGAATTTAGGAGACGTTAGCACAAACCAGGTATGTGGTGATAAGATCTAAGAGACAGGTAGCAAATGAAAATTAAAAAGACAAAAATAAGAAATACACAATAATATATTTAAAAAGCACTAACTAAATATTAGTTTCCACTACTATGAAAGAATCCATGAGCTGTGAATTAGATAAAAAACATCAAATGCGGAGATGAATTTGACAAAACTTCTGCTTACCCTAGAGATCAAAAACAAAGATGGAGCTCACTGAAGTTTAGTTTGGGAAAGCTGTGGTTGTCAATCCAGACAAGTACAGCCCAAGGAGCATTCTATAGATTTAATTAAGCTCCATTATAAGGCATTATTCATATCAATTCTGATCTGGATATGAAATAACAGATGTTTTGTTCCTCCCAAGAACTGTGTGTGGGTTTGTGTGTGTGTATCAGGGAAAGCAGGGCGAGAACACATGTTGGCCCCTAACAGTTAACAGCAAATTACTTTTTCCATTATATAAAGTGACATTTTCTCTTCAGAATAGTCTGTAATCAAGTAGGTCTTGCTTTTGGAGAAAAATGGGTAACTAGTAGATTGCTAATTAGACAGCAGCTGTTAATTGTGTTGTTTATTTGTTTGTTTGTTTTAAACTGCATTAGTGGCAAAGATGAGAAGTTAAGGTCAACTTCTATTTCTATTGCTATTCAACTTTTATATCCAACTCCTACCCTCTAAATTCCACTAAATATCGCAAACCTCTTGAACTTCTACCCCTTCCTGAATCTGGTAACTTTTTAAAGATCAAGGACTAACAATTTCAAACTCCATTACAAGAAAACTAAAAAAAAAATATGGATTCTTCCAAAATTTAGCCAAAAAATACTAGGAGAATTTACCTCAAATTTCTTCACCTTTTCCATTGTTATCAAGCGCCTTGATGTGTGGCTGGAAAGCTTCTGCTCACAGTTGCTAATAAGCCTCAGGCAAGGGTGCCAGGGTACCATTTCTTCAGTGTATCTGAAGAAAGAACAGTTGACCTTTAGGCTCACATGCACATGCCACACAGGATCATCACAGAGTTGTCCAATGTGGTATGGATATCCCCCCACTACATGCTGTTCCATTTTATTTCACACAGGCTAACTGTCCAGATAATTCACAAACAATCTGCATTTTTAAAAAGCAAAGTACTTGAACATTACCACATCCAAAAAAAAAAGGAGTTTAAATTCTTTTACCTGTAGACTAAGAATGAGAGAGAATGCAAGTATGTTTTATGAAAGAATACCAAGTATTTAAACCACAAAAATACAAGACAATGATTCCACCCTAAAGCATCTCACAGGAGTACATAAGACAGAAATATATTCTACAACAACCCCTTGACATCCATGAGGGACTGATTCATGTGGAAATTTTTATAAATTCCCAAAGAATAATGTCCACTTAGCATATACTTCCTATAATATGAAGTGTCCCTGCAAAAGGCATCTTAAGACCTCTATTAACTTGGTAAATATAGGACTAAAGTTATTTATAAGATTATTCAAATAAACTACTGATAAAATAAACACTCCATGGTCACCTTAACCATGAAATAAAATCAAAGCCACAATCATGAGCAGTGGTGACTGCTGCTACCTCAGCACACATACTACGTGAATGGAGAGGAGGACACCTGGAAAGCAGGACAGTCAGGCTGCAGTAGCTCAGGACCTGACATCTGCTAGGTTGTTGGCATCACTCTTGCCAAAAGACACAGGTGACAGATGAGGGGGAAATAGCTATGGAGCAGAACGCTGAAGAACAGCAGCGGAGGGGGCTCACCAGGTATAGGTGCCATTAAGAACACTACAGATTGCCCTTTTTTATTTCTCCTTTGCAAATGTTGATACCTTTCCAGATTGCCTCCACAAACATTTATCACATGGGAAATTTTAAAACTCTGGTCCAAACTGGGAAAGGTGCCAAATAGCACTTCCTGTGAAGGACTACCATCTCGACTAGCTGTTCTAATACGTCAACGTGGTCTTCACTACCACTCTTTTACTGAATTCTCTAGCCCCTCTGACCTTCAATGAGGTCTCCCTCATTACATCAACCACATGCTCAAAACCTTCATCACCCACTTACCAAGCAACATTCATAATGCACTTCACTGTTTTATCAGTGGAAAGAATTCTCTTGAAGTCATCCTCTGCATCCTTCCTTAGGGCTTTCCAGTATGTAATGACCATTTCAATTTTTGCCTGATCTAACACTCCTCTAATATTCACTGTACAGTCAGAAATGATGTATTTCTCATAACATTAGCTGACATCAAATCTGGAATCTTTACATGAAGCATTTATGATCTGAAGGAATACATTCTACACCATGGTTAACAGAAAGAAGATAGAACCTTGTCTTTAAGCTAGAAAAAGCATGGTTTGTAGATGTCTGAAATACTATTGTTTAAACTTAGTTATGTACACTTTTTTTAAAGGGAAAAAATTCTTATTTCCTGACAGAGTGGACTTAAAGATTCTTACTAAAATGTAACGTAAAGATATATAAGTGAGATATAAAGTCCATATGCTTATATAACTATAAAACCAAAACAAATTACAAATCAAATCTTAAAGTACAAACCCAATACAACTTTACTTGATACTGATGACCCAAATGATGCTAAGCTGCTGAAACTGAGTCACCAGGCATTCGGCTTAAGAGCAGAAAAACATTTTTGAATTTTAGATTACCTTTTCAGCTTGATCTTTGAGGTTAAGCATGAAAGAACATCATTTGGGTCATCATTATCATTAACAAGCTAGTTTCTAACCATTACCCTATTATACTAGAACCAATCAATTTAGTAGTATACTATATTCCCAAAACACCATGCTAAGAATTAAAAGTATCAGTTAACAATATATGTCCTAATACATTTCATACCAGCATACTGCAATGAATTGTTTACAAACTGTTAAATAGAAGCCATAAATCTGTTCTATGCATGGGTCATTATGACAGTACAGTATGCTATCTTCATTTCAGTTTTACTATAACCCTACAATCCAAACATCTATTTAAAACCTAAATCAGCCACAACAGGAAAGTCCACAGAGATAGATAAGTGGCTGCCAGGGGCAGAAGTGGTGGTGACTGCTTATGTATATGGGGTTTCTTTAGGGGTGACAAAAATGTTCCAGAATTAGAAAGTGGTAATAGTTGCACAACTCTGTGGATATACTAAAAACCATGGAGTTTTAAACTTAAAAAGGTGACCTTCATGATATACACATTATATTATTTTTTTAAAAAGTAAAACTAACTATGCACATAGATCTCTACCTTTTCCATGAATCAATTTTGATACTCATTTTCCTATGAATCTTCACGCCTCAAGCTATTTCCAAATAACACTAGAATTTCACCTCCCATTTGAGAAAAGATTTTGCACTGATTAGAACACTCATTGAAAACAGGTCAAGGGATCACTTTTTCTTGTTTCCTAGCTAGGAGAAGAAAAAATGAGCACTGGGTATTATATGCAACTAATGAATCACTGAACACTACATCAAAAACTAATGATGTAGTATATGGTGGCTAACTGAACAAAACAACACCAAAAAAACCATGTTCCCTTCACTGCTCTGAGCCACTCCAAAATTCATTTTACTGAAGTTTATCCCCTATGTAAATCAAACCATCACACCATATACTCCTTAAAATTATACAGTGAGGTATGTCAATTATTTCTCAATAAAATTGGAGGAAAAAAAATACCACCCCCCCACATCCTACACTGTGGCATACTTTATTAAGCTTCTTTACTTTGTCAATATTTTTAACACAAGCAGTAGCAATGGGAATTCTATTAAAGAACATCTTTCACAAAGAAATGCAGTTTCTAATTACCTCAAGAGAGTAATCTGTGTCTAATGCCAATCAGAAAAGAACACTATATGGATACATAAAGCCTGCGCAGACAAGTGCAGGAAGTAGTTTAGCAATTCCTATAACATCAAACACACAGGAGTTGAATTCATGCCATCCAAATGAATAGCACACAGATCTTCAGGGTGACTTGCAAGTAGCTGAAACTGTGGATAATAAACCCATAAATACCAGCAGTTTACAGCAATTTTATGTGGTCAGTCTCTGGGAGTGATAAGAATAAACAACCATGAGAGCACAGATTAAAGATTAATTCTGCTGAGGAGGGTTGGAAAAGTATCATACAGGTGGCGACAGTAAAGCCAGGCCTTGAAAAATGACCAGAATTTTATCACCTGAGAAAAGAAGAAATGGTTTATCAAAGATAGGGACAGAATAAATAAAGATGAAAAGATACAAAGTGTACAGATTATCTTGATGCTGGTAAAAAAATCTAATAAAGTGGGAAAAATCTATATTTGAG
>RCUC01128849.1:0-22509 GCA_003697995.1 Taxidea taxus jeffersonii | reverse complement strand
AGACTTCCATGATGACCCCTTCTTCCTGCTATTCCAGTCCTTCTGGGACCCCGTCCCCTCAGGTGACGGCTAGAACCTCACCTGGGACTCACTTGCGTAGAACACAGTCCTGCAAGAGTAACGGATATCGCTCCGTGGCTAGCTAACCAAAGATGGCGACATCGTCTTGCTGGCGGAATCTCTCTCTGGCATTAATGGCACAAGATGCCATGTTGGAGAAACCCGACTTCTTGTTGGCTGCTCCCATGGCAAGGAACTGGGCTGACTTCCCGCCAACAGCTCGTAAGAGACGGGACCCTGCCAATAACCACTGGGTGAGCCTGAGAGCAGGTCTTCCCGCGGCAAACCCCGGGATGGGAGTGCAGCCCAAGTCATCCCCGTCATTGTAGTCTTGTAAGGGATCCCAAGCGTCAGGGCCCGGTAAAGCCATGCGTGGACTCCTGACCCACAAAAACTGTGTGACATGATAAATGTGTATTGTTTTAAGCTACTAGGTTTCTCTAAAAATCTAGGCTGACAAAAGGGCCTGTGGGAGGTTCAGTCCGCTACTTAAGTGTCTGTTTTCAGCTCAGGGTCCAGGGATCAAGCCCCATGTGTCAGGCTTCCTGTTCAGTGTGGAGTCTGCTTCTGCCTCTCCTGCTCCGGGCTTCGGCGCTCTCTCTCTCTCAAATAAAGAAATACCTCCAAAACCCCAAAATGAAATAAAAATCTAGGCTGACAGATCCAGCGTGTTTCTAGCAAGCTACTAGTATTCTCCCCACAAAGATCTTTAAGCTCTTAAAAATGAAAGCAGAAATAACAATTTGGTTCCAGAAAAGGGTTTACACACAAGTCAGGATCACACTACCTACTGTCCCAAATCCTGGACAACGTACCCTATTTTTTAGGATTTACTATGAAAAATATACAGAATTAGAACTGCAACAGAATTTTGATAAAGTCTTTCTATTGCAAAAGTTATAGACCTGCCTTGCATACTGGGGCAGGGGGGCGGAATTACTTTTATTCTTACTTTATAGGAAGTAACGAAATTGTCTCCAAGTCACGAGATCAGTGCTTGTATGATGATATCGTCTGTCTTCCAACAGTGATCATTCCCTAGCCTAATTTTGAAATCTGCCACGTCGTTAACGAATATTCCATAAAGATCTAACAGCCAACGTAACTGGCAGTCATTTTTTTTTTCCCATCGGGATGAGAAGATGCATGATAAAATTGTAATTCTGCTTCACTGTTACTTTATAATTGGTTACTTTTTGTTCATTTGTATGGAGTTTACTTCTCAGAGGTTTGTTGTTTTTTTGGTTTGTTTGTTTGGTTGGTTGGTTTTGTTTGTTTTTCATTTGATACTCAGTCTCAACACTTCTTGGCAGTGGATGGGTATTATCATTGTCACTATCCTATAAACAGTAAAGTTAGGAGGACACTTTCTCAAAGTCACACCACGGGGGGGATGGTCATGCATGTAGATCTGTACTCAAAAAAATCCCCATTTAAAATCCAGACATATTAGCTGTCATTCATCTACTTACCTTGTTTTCATGATACTTCCTATGTTTTGTATTATCCTGCCAATTTTTAAATTATTTTTAACTAAACTGTATCCCCAACGTGGGACTCGAACTCATGACTCTGAGATCAAGAGTTACATGTTCTACTGACTGAGCCAGCCAGGTGTCCCTTATTCTGTCATTTTTTTCTCAACTAAAATCTGCGTTCCCCAATTTTGGTGCCAACAACTAAGTAGTGTTTTCTAATCATTCAAGATGACCTCAGCAATGATCCTATGCAATGCCTGTCCACAGTAACGAGACCATGAAAAACTTTGGTTTGGTTTTGCTAAACCAACGGCCCATTCGTTTTAATTTTAATTGATTAACTTTAATTGACTTTATTAATAGTTAATAAAGAAATGACACAGCAATTCCTGGTTTCTAAATCTTGCCCTGACTTATCAAGTCTGCAATAATCAGAAAAAAGTAACATTCAGTTAGAACAAACCTGGAGGTCTCACAATCCCTGATTTCAAGACAGACTATGAAGCTGTGCTAATTAAAACAGTATAGTAATGGCACAAATAAGAGACAGAAAGATCAATGAGACAGAATACAGAGTCCAGAAATAAACCCATGTTTTCATGGTCAGTTAATCTGTGACAAAAAAGGCAAGAATATGCAATGGGGAAAGACAGTCTCAACCACAAACGGTTTTGGGGAAACCGGTCAGCTACATGAAAACGAATGATACTGGTCCACTTTCTTACACCACACCCATAAATAAACTCAAAATAGATCAAAGAGCCAAGTGTGAGGCCTGCAACCATAAAACTCCTCGAAGAAAACATATGCACTAATCTCTTCGACATCAACTGTAGCAACATCCTTCTAGATGCGTCTCCGGAGGCGAGGGAAACAAAAGGAAAATTATACTATTGGGACTTCATCGAGATAAAAAGCTCTCGCATGGGGAGGGAAACTGTCAACAAAACAAAAAGACAGCCCATCAAAGGGGAGAAGATATTTGCAGAGGACATGTCTGATAAGGGACTACTATCTAAAAATATGTAAAGGACTTTTTTTCTTTTTTAATATTTTATTTATTGGAGAGAGAATGAGACAGGACCAGCAGGAGAAGAAGCAGAGGGAGAGGGAGAAAGGGAGCCAGAAAGGGCTGGATCCCAGGGCCCTGGGAATGACCTGAGCTTACACCTGAGCCCTCCAGGCGCCCCCAAATGTATAAAGAACTTATACAGCAGAGGCACCCGGCTGACTTATAGGGCACGCAATTCTTGATCTAAGAGCTGTGAGTTCAGCCCTACATTGGGTGTAGAGCAAAAGACATGAAGAAACAGACTGTTAACTACAGAGGATAAACAGATCACCACCTCCCAGGGGAGGTGCCCGGTGGTGTACGAAACAGGTGCTGAGGGTGAAGGAGGGCACCTGTCACGAGCCCGGGGTGTTTATCCCCGTGTTGAATCCCTATATTATACACCTGCACCTAATATAACACTGTGGGTCAATTACACTGGAATTTCTGAAAAAATAAATAATTTTTAAAAAGTGGAGACAAAGGGGGATGCCTGGGTGGCTCAGTTGGTTAAGCGGCTGCCTTCGGCTCGGGTCATGATCCCAGCGTCCTGGGATCGAGTCCCGCATCGGGCTCCTTGCTCGGCGGGGAGCCTGCTTCTGCCTCTGCCTCTGCCTGCCTCTCTGTCTGCCTGTGCTCACTCCCTCTCTCTCTAATAAATAAATAAAATCTTAAAAAATAATAAAGTCTATTTAAAAAAAAGTGGAGACAAAGGTGTTTAAATAAAGGGATTACAATTTTAAAAGGAAGCATTCGATTAAGGTGGTATTATCATCTATTAAATGGAAACTTTAAAAAACGTGAGAATGCTAAAATACTATTTCTGAAATCACTGCGGTATTTCCTCTGTGAAAACGGGCCTGGCCTCATACCAGTGACCAGAAAGCTTCCGGTAGCCACATGCCCACCTTTCAAAAAGTTGTACCTTTTCCATTTAAACATGGGGTCCTTTAAACACATTTTTTTAGTTTTTAATTTTTTGTGAACATATAGTGTATTATTAGCCCCAGGGGTACAGATCTGTGAATCGCCAGGTTTACACACTTCCCAGCACTCACCATAGCCCATTCCCTCCCCAGTGTCCATCACCCCACGACCCTCTCCCTGCCCCCACCCCCGGCCCCCCTCAGTTTGTTTTGTGACATTAAGAGTCTCTTATGGTAAGAATTTTTTTTCTAAGTAGGTTCCACACGTAGCCCACAGCCCGGCATAGCGCTCGGACTCACCACCCTGAGATCGAGACCTGAGATGAGCTCAAGTGCTACACATTCAATCTACAGAGCTACCCAGGCATCCCCCAAATTGTTAATAGTCCGGTAGTTAGCAGGTTACTGTGAGGTGCACAGACATAGAATGTGATGGGGGATGACATGGAATGCAGGTAACCCTGAGAGGCCCTAAACATCAGAGGTCCCTAAACATCCCCCAGAAAGATCCTGAAATCTGGCCGCTAGCTCTGAGCATGTCTGCCAGCCCTGTTTTCTGAAATTCCGCACTGCGCAGTGACTGCCTCCCCACCGGCAACCAGAGGCCCAGCTGCAGCAGAGCTCTGTCCCTCACGACTCACATGTGAAGCCGCAAGCCCCAACATGATGGCATCTGGGAAGGCGGTGGGGGGCGGGCTTTGGGGGTAATGAGTATCACAGGTGGTCATGAGAGGGGGTGCCTGTGAAGGGATTAATGCCCTCCTGAGAAGAGACCCCCAATGCCTCTTCTCCCGCTTTCCCTCCCTATCTGGACTGCGGGAGGTCGTGTGCAGAAGTCAGAGCAGTGTCCTCGCACCTTTGCATACGCAACTGCTTCCCTCTGTGCTAACTGATTTAATATGCTCCCCCCAGATCCCATGGCATTTTGTAAATATTATCTCCCCACACCCAAAATGTAGCATGGTTGATCATATAAAGGCAAAGAAACCCAAAATCAGTAGTCATGGGCTTAGCTCCAGGTTTCCACCTAATACACAATCTTAAATCAGTTTTTTACTATTACAAGGGGGGGGGGGAATCTGCATGATCTGCGTGTGAAAATTCACGTGTGCCTGTGTTTCTATGTGAAATGCTCAGGCCGTTGTGGACCTGATTCAAATATAAACTTCTGATGTTCTCCCTGTTAGTACTAGTGCTGTCATGACGGATGTTCACCTAGAATCGGCTCGCCTGGTTTCGAACATCTCAGTTAATGATGTCTCGACTCTCCCAGGGTAGTTACGTGAAAACACACACGGGACATAACTGCATTTTTGAAGTCTGGATAATTTCAGAAACCATTAAAAGACCACTGGAGTCTCGAGCACTTTCTCCACAGTGCATTTGATCCAACGCCTGATAGGATTCTCACGGACTGACCATTTATGTCTCTTTGTGGGGGGGGGCGGGGACGGGGAGCCTTTATCGAGCTATACCTGAAGTCCATCGGATGTACTAACAGTGACTACTTATTAATCTTATAGCCCTTTCTTATTAACAGAATAAATTGCGAAATGAAGACAAATTGAATGTATCCAAGGGTAAAATACATACAAAGCCAAATGCATGCTTATTTAGGGGAAAAAAAAATCTATTAATACTTCACCACAGACAAGAGCTGGTCTGTTCTTATTTATACACAAAACGCCAAGATGCAGACTCACTCCTTTGTCACTTGCTTCTCTGTGCCAGCTTTCAGGATGTCCCTGCAATTCTGGGGATAACTACTACACATCCTCATTATTGTTATTTATTTTACATACCACCCGTTTGAAGGATCCCAGAGCTGCAGAACATACAGTAGGACGCAGAGAAATAACAAACAAATTTCTAACAGCAAAACACCCCCAGGGAAAATCGTAAAGACTTGAAAAGAAGAGAGAGGCACGAATCATAGAAATGATGTGGATTAAATGCTACGGCCAAAAGCAGTGAATATTTATGTCCAAAACATAAGTTCACGATAGCAAAGGGACGTGTGTTTTCTTTTTTCTTTTCTTTTTTTTTTTTTGCCTCTCTAAAAGCAATGCTTGAGGAACAGTTTATTAAGTCAAAATGCAGTAGAGGGTGTCCCGACCTCTGTTGACATTGGCATTACTGACATTTTAAACCAATTATTTCTTTGCTGTGGGGGGCTGTCCTATTTATTGCCTAATACTTCCCATAGACTCTGGATTTCCTTCTCAGCATGGCAGAGGGAATGGGAGTGAAGTGGTTTCACAGATACAATTTAAGTATACCTCACTGATTGACTTTGGGGTCATCAAAGGGGAGATCATCTTGGGTGGGCCTGACCTAATCAGGGGAGGCTGTTAAAAAAAGACCTCCAGACAAAGCTGCCCAAACCCCCTCCTCCAGCCACTCTTGCTGGCTTTGAAGGAACATGTTGCCATGAATGCCACAATCACAAGGAAAGAATTTCCCCCAACATGCTAAGGGAGCTCAAAATCGGATTCTCTCTCCATTGAGCCTCCAGATGAGAACATAGGTCAGCACCCATCCTGACTACACCCTTCTGAGAGAGGACTCAGTGAAGTTCCCAGATTCCCAATGCATGGAAGGTGGGAGGTAATCGATGAGTGTTGATGGAAGCTGATTAAGTTGGTGGCTATTTGTTACCCGGCAACAGATAACTGACACACTACCCACCCACTACCCGAATCCCTTTACAAACAGGTTCTCTTTAGAAATCGGACTCCCCAAAGTCAACCCTCGCTAGACTAGTCACGGGACAAGGCATTCACGTGTACTCAAGTTCAGAGGCTAAAACTCATGCTGGAATGACAGATAGTTTCATTAAGAATAGAAACGTCCGTGCTACGTCAATGACAATAGAAAGTGTGCAGACCCCGCTCTTCTTCTAAAGCATTGGCTATGGCCCTCAACCTAAGACAGTTTGGGGGCCTCGGTTACCAAGACTTTGCTCATAATTTCCCTCTTGGTGGAAAGGAGAGAACCGTCAATAGCATGGAAATATTTGGGTGGAATTTATCCATATGCATCATGAAAAGCTAACCAAGCAGCTGGTTACCCACACAGATTTCATGCATCCAAAGTCTTCTGTATTTACCATTTTTTAAAACCATTTTGTTTTTTTAAAAGATTTTATTTTTTTCTTTATTTATTTGACAGAGAGAGAGAGACAGAGACAGAGACAGAGAGCACAAGCAGGGGGAGGAGCAGGCAGAGGGAGAGGGAGAAGCAGGCTCTCCACAGAGCAAGGAGCCCGATGTGGGGCTCGACCCCAGGACACTGGGATCATGACCTGAGCTGAAGGCAGATGCTTAACCAACTGAGCCACCCAGGTCCCCCACATTTAACATTTTATTATAAACTCCCCTATAAAGCTAAAGGTGAATGTTTAATATGGAAACCAGTATTTTTAAACACAACTGAAGACCATGAAAGCTAAAAATCCCCAAAGCATTTCTCATTCCCTGAGCAGCCTTAGTAAACACTGGAAAGAGCACGTAAACCACTGTGAGATGAGACAAGCCTGGGCTGCATGGCCAGGGTTCCTGAATCCCTGCCAATTCGGTTCCTGCAGTCAGAAGAGATTTGCCCCAGGGCTGCCCCCGGATTTGGAATGCCCCCGAATTTCAGGACATGCATATACTGGTAAAGGGCCCTGGGTTTAGGTCAGGGCAAATTTGGGATAAACTAGCATGTTCTACCAGTGCCCTGGGAGACCCACTGCTTCAGAGGCACTCCCATGGCCAAGGGTTAGAGCTTTCGATTTGAGTTCCCTTCAAAGTCCGACTTTATCCGGACCAACCTGACGCATTTCAGAGGGCAGGCCTGGACTGAGTTCTGATTTGAATGATTGAAATTCAGAAAGCAACACTTCTCTCACCCCACACCCCACCCTAAAATAACGGGCCAATCACTGTGGCACGCTCGCTGAAGTCTAGCAGTGAGAAGGGCTAGAAGCAGTTATAATCCTACATGATGGACAGAGAGACTTTGGTCGAAAGGGTCTTTGAAAACCAGGGAACTCATGTAGCAGAATTTCCCTACAGTTGCCAGGAGAGATTAAAGAACCCCTTTCCTTATGCCATATGCGTGAAATTTTAAAAGTACAATTTCCAGAGGTTTACAAACCCAAAGAACCAGATCAAAATAACAATAATAGGAATAATAGTGAATTTGCTAGGTCAACGTGGGCAGACTCAGAAATTACCAGCACAAATTGCAATCGTGGGTAAAATTAAGTGTGACAAATCTATGCAAACAAAAAAGGGGTATATGCTAAAATTCCTCACACATACACACACAGCAGCAGGCCTGCTAATACGTGCTTACTGTGCATTTAATGTTAGCACTTGTGGACAGCATCTGAGTTCAAAACCCACACCTGCAGAGCGTGAACTGAAATGGATCACCTTGCAGCCTGGCTCGGTAAAATGATCCTACGGCCAGACCTTAACCTTCGGCAGTGCTTTTATATTGCGAACCCTGTGAGCGCGGCGTGTTTTATCCTGAAGCTGATACGTCAGAACCATGAGCATCACTGTTCAATCATGAGCATCACGGCAAGCACTGTGGCCCGGAGGCAGCCGCACACCCACAGACACACCAGTTCGATCTTCATCCCGGAACACAGCACCCTGAGATTGTATTTTTTTGCTGGATTTTCCTGCAACATGGTATTTCATCACATGGACTCTGTGGGCACACTCTCGCCCTCGAATTCTTGGCACCCACAGCAAGGTCTTCTCCAACACCAGCACTCAGCGAGGCCTGGAGTCACTCTTGCCTTTGGTACCATAGCATCAACCATCCGGGACCCTCTGGAGGGGTTTGCCACGCCCTGAAGCAACATGTCTTCTTGACACCTTCCCTTTCAAGTTGGAGCTCTGGTGCACATTTGAAGGTCTTGCATTTCCCCCTACTTTGTCCTGCTGCAATTGTTTGCTAGAGTTCAAATGTTTGTTCCCTCCCAAATTCATATGTTGTAATTCTGACCACTGATGGCAAGGTATCTGGAAGTGGGGCCACCGGAAGGTGATCAGTTCGTGAGGGTGGAGTCCTCATGAATGGGATTAGTGTCCTTATAAAGGAGATCCCAAAAGAGCTCCCCATCTCTTCTATCGTGTGTCAACACAATAAGACAGTCCTCTATGAATCAGGCGGGAACTCTCATCAGACACCACATCTATATATATCGGTGCTTGATTTTGGACCCCTGCACTGCTAGCCTCGAGAACTTGGACTTCCAGCCTCGAGAACTTGGACTTCTAGCCTCGAGATCTTGGACTTCTAGCCTCGAGAACTTGGACTTCCAGCCTTGAGATTTTAGACTTCCAGCCTCAAGAACTTGGACTTCTAGCCTTGAGAACTTGGACTTGCAGTCTAGAGAACTTGGACTTCCAGCCTCGAGAACTTGGACTTCCCGCCTTAAGAACTTGGACTTCTACCCTCGAGAACTTGGACTTCCAGCCTCGAGATCTTGGACTTCTAGCCTCAAGAACTTGGACTTCCAGCCTTGAGATCTTAGACTTCCAGCCTCAAGAACTTGGACTTCTAGCCTTGAGATCTTGGACTTCCAGTCTCGAAAACTTGGACTTCTAGCCTTGAGAACTTGGACTTGCAGCATCGAGAACTTGGACTTCCAGCCTCGAGATCTTAGACTTCCAGCTTCAAGAACTGTGAGAAATCAATGTCTATTGTTTATAAGCCTCCCAGGCTATAGCATTCTGCTACAGCAGCCCAAATGGACTGAGACATTCTATAATAAAATAGACATTTTTAGAATGACTATCTGAAATTCTTCTAACAATGCCGGGTTTGGGTCTTCAAATCTTATCATCTAACTCTAACTGGGAGAACCTCCAAACAACTGAAAACCAGGCAAACGGGTTACAACAAGTGGAGACTTAGAGTGACGGTTTCTAAATAGCTACTTGTTTCCCACCTCAGCTGTCTTTGTAGATAATTACAGCAAGCAGGATAACAGAACATTCAGCATTTATTCCTAATCACATAGCCATGCACCTTTCTCAGTGGGTTTGGAAAACCAGAATTCTTTTTTTGTCTGTTTCGTTTTTTATTTTATTTATTTGAGAGAGACTGACAGAGATAGTGACAGACATAGTAAAAGAGAGCAGGAGTGGGTAGGAGAGGGGGGAAGCAGATCCTCTGCTGAGCAGGAAGCCCAAGGCAGGGCTCGATCCCAGGACCCCGAGATCATGACCTGAGTTGAAGGCAGGTGCTTAACAGACTGAGCCACCCAGGCATCCTGGGAAATTGGAATTCTCTTAGATCAGAACTCACTCCTCCCTGCTGGGCTTTCAGGTGACTGAGAGATAGGGCTGTCTGAATTTCGGGGTTGGACCAATGCCCCATGATCATGGAGGCTGGACTGGATTAGTGTGCCCACGGTTTGTGTTCTAACAGACGTCCTTGTTGCAAATGAAGAACCAACTCAAATACATCTCTGTGTCTATGGGGGTTCACCCAGGGTTGAAGGCTGGGGAGGGGGGAATGTTCACCCTTTCCACGAAATTTGCTGGGCAGTTGGGTTTCTCTAGTTTCATAGAAATCTAAATTATTTGTGGTGGTGGGTATTAAGGAGGGGATGTATCAGGGAGCACTGGGTGTGGTGCATGAACAGTGAATCTTGCTACACTGAAAAAAAAAAAAGATAAAATTAAGATGTTAAAAAAAAAGAGTCCGTGATGTTTTCCAGAGTCAACCAAAGAACCTAACTGTGTAGATGTCATTAAACAACAAATTGCAGTATGTACTCCACACATTCTGGTAAATCCTTGAAGGTTATATGTGTGATGGCTGGTTTTTAATCCCACTCGGAGAATGTCATAATTATTGGTGATGATCTAAGTATCATTTTTCATCACGGACATGGAAGAAAGACAAGAAAACAGATGCTGTCCTATGTGTGAATGTCTTTCCTATTTTGGGGCAAACAATTCACAACTTGCTCTGGCAAAATAAGAAGAAATGAGCCTATGCCAGAGGTTAACAGAATCGATGTAAATAACTATGCATTTTAGACTGTTTCCTCCCAAATATTTTGAAGGCTCACTGAAATGATTTTCTGACACACACACACACTTCTGGAAAGAAAAAATAATGTGCCCATCTGTGTTCCTGGAATGAAGATGACACACAGCACATCTTTCCTGGAATATGCGAGCTGATGGTTTTGCCCTTCTGGGAGAAAAGAAGCATTTGTCCCACTTTGTCCGGGCCCCATAGCAACAGGACGCAAACGATCAAGCGTGGATTCACTTCCAAGGGTCGGCCTGCCGCGTGCCATCAGAAACACAGCTCACACCTATGGCCGTGTCAATCAGGACGTGGCGCTGAATGCGGAAGAGCTCCCGAAGTTGTTGCTCTAGGTCGAGCGAGGACGCGAGGGGGAGAAAGGCTGGTGGGTCCCAGAACTTATCAGCTCACTGCATCTGTAACCATCAAGTGCTTCACACCATACAAATGGAGTATCTCAGTGCTCCTGAAGCCCTAAGTCCTAAATAGTGTGAAAGGGACAAAATCAGGTGCATACAGGACAGCATGTTTTCCAGCAGCTCCGGGACACAGTGTGTTTCCTGGGTCTCTCCAACCGCTAGAGACTGTCCACCTTCCTCGGTGGAGAGTCACGTCACTCTGACCTCAGCTCCTGTGGGCATAGCTCCTTCTCTGACTCCAACCCCTTGTCTCCCTCTTGTAAGGAGGCCTGTGATTACACAGACCCCACCTGCATAATCCAAGATAGCCCTTCCCCGCCCAACAGGAGGTTCTTAACTGAATCCCAGCTGCAAAATCCCTCTTTGCCAAGCAAGCTCCCATATTCTCGGGCTCCAGGGCTTAGGGCATAGATATCTTTGGGGTCAGGAGAGGGGGTCATTATTCTATCTAGTGTACTCATCATTCTAATGGTAATGTTCACAGATTTCCTCAAATGGATTCGGGGGGGATGTTACCTGTGTGTGTATAAACAGTGTGACTTCTCCCCAAAGCCCAATCTTGTGCCTCTAGGTTTTCTTTTGGGGGTTCCCAGACAACTGTTATCCACACTGAAATCCATTCTCTTTCCCTTTTGTGACTCCTGGCTTCTAGACCCCTTGTGTTGATCAAATAAAAATGTCCCCTCTCCCACTAATCCTTTCTGGCTATGCACTTGCAAGTTCTATTTTTATCCAAGAACTCCCTTTTCACATATGACATCTATCTTCAGTTGCTGACATTTACAAGCAAGGCAGATTCCCCATATCAGAAATGAGAGCTGCATCCCTATTTCAGTTAGCTTTTTACCCCATAACCCAGCAACACCTTCTTACACAGGAGTTGCTCATTCATTCACTTACTCAACACATAGGTATTAAGCCCTATTATGCATCAGGCACTCTTTTAGGTACTCAGAAATCAGCAAATGAGTAAGTGGATTCATTGCTTAGTAATCTTATAAAACTGATTACCATGGGGTGCCTGGGTGGCTCAGTCAGTTACGCATCTGACTCTTGATCTTGGCTCAGATCTTGATCTAGGGCCATGAGTTCAAGCCCCACACTGGGCTCCATGCTGTGTATGAAGCTCACTTAAAAAAAAAGGTGGCTCAGTCTGTTAAGCACCTGACTTCAGCTCAGGTCATGATCTCGAGGGTCCTGGGATGGAGCCCTGTTTTGGGCTCCCCCATTCCTGGTCACTCTTTCTCCCTCAAACAAATAAATTAAAATCCTTAAGATAATTCTAAAAATAGGCTCATAGAGACTTCTTGGATTCACTTGGAGACTGTCTCAAGAAACTAGTTTGAAAAATATTCTAATGTGACAGATATGGAAAACAATAATTTACGCCATTAGGAAAACTTTACATGGTCTACGTAAATTGCTGTGTGCAGAGCTCCTCATTGGGAATGCCAAATATCATTGTCAGGCCACCAGGGCTGTGTCAGAAGAGTAATCTTCCGAGAGCCATGCCCACTTCTCCTACCAGCAAGCTGTAAGTTCTATGGTGGCAAGGAATGTGCAGAATTCATTTATTTTTGTGATATTCTGAGATAACGGCAGAGCGAGGCCAATAGGCCTTCTTCATACAAACTCTGTCTGTGTGTGTGTATGTGTGCGTGCACGCAACTATGTGAGATAATAGGATTAAATGCAAAGAAATTATACTTGAGACACATAAAATATAGAGAAATGGATTCCTTGATCTATTATTCCAATCATGACCTCATTCCCTTTTCTTCCCCCTTCTTGTTTCATCATCTCATAATGTTGTGTTAGCAAAAGGCACAGCCCCTATTCACAACAAGCAATCCCTCTCCTCCTAGACCTTAATCAACATGCTCACACAGACGTTCTGTGGGTTTTCTCAATATAGTGCATTCTTTTTTTTTTAAGATTTTATTTATTTATTTGAGACAGAGGAGGAGAGCACAGAGGGAGAGCGAGAAGGAGAAGCAGCATCTCCTCTCAGCAGGGAGCCTGGATGAGGGACCCTGGAATCATGACCTAAGCTGAAGTTTACACTGAGCCACCCAGGCATCCCAACACAGTACTTTCTTATTTCATTTCAGAAAGGCTCTAAATTCCCAATGTGGAAACAAGCCGGTAATGCTTGAACCTGATGAACACAATTACAATGTACTTTCTCACTCTGCTTCTCCCTCTCCTTACCATTGCAGTCTCTCCATCGATGCTGGAAAATGTAGATTTCTACGGGATGGATTTTAAAAAGGAGTGACAAAAAGTCAAAAGCTCTTGTTTTTCGTAAGTTGTCTTTAAAAACTGATGGGTGGGGGTTTGAGATTACCCAACATTGAAGAGGACTGTAAGGATATTAGGAAAAAGGGACAGAGGGCCCCTGTAAGACGGAATGCTTACTTGTACCATCTCACTGTGCGTCCTACCACGGAAGGCTATCGGCAGAGAGGAGGAGTCCCTGGGACACCTACGAGCCTTGCCACTCCCTATGCCATACTAGACTCACACTCAAGAAAAATCCAGCTCAACATAAGATCGCTTGACTGATTTTATGTTTGAGATCAACTATTGCTCTTGCTAGGAAATGCCTTTGAATCCCTCCTGCCGGGTTCACCATGCAATAGAAATAATTCTCTGCCACTGTCATCATGAGAACAAGGTCTTAGAGGGAGAAGGCAGGCACTCCCTCACGTGGGCCCAACTCACCCTTGCCTGGAAAGCAGAGTGAATCCTGTATCTCAGACCTGAAGGGACATGCTGGGTACGTCCCAAACATCTGCTCATCTTGGGGCTTGCCTGCCCAGGAGTGACAGGTCGGAGAGCTGTGATATGAATCTGCGCCCCATGCTAGCCTAGCCTGGAAACCTCCAAAGGGCCGCAGATGGCCATGGGTGTAGGCTGCTCTTCTGTTTCTGCCTCTGTGCTCCTTCTAAGCATCGTGCCTACTCCTTTCACTCTCCTGGTCATGGTGACAGCAGCCCAGACTCATAACATGTGTGGAACCAGTGCTATTATATCCCGAATCCCACTTTAAGAAACACTAGCATGAGCTGGTGTGAGGCATCCAACGAGGAGAGGCGGGATAAAGAGGAGGGTAAGCTGAATTAGAATAATGTCTCTTTCTAGCCCAGAAAGTGATTAAGAAAATGTCTCTACTGAAAGAGACAGAGATACGGACAAAGGACAGCAATATAGCATGCCTGGTTCTGCAACTGAGATATTTACAAGGAGAGGTGGGATTAATTTTTCTTGAGAAGGAGTAAAGAGAAGACACAGAAATCACTACTCAGGTTGGTCTTGTTCAAGAATGGAAGGAAGCCATGCACAAAGCAAGAAATCGATGACAGGAGAAAGAAATACGGGATTAATAGCTAGCAAAGAAGATGTGTTCCTTAGTGAAGTATGTTTCAGAAATGATTCGTAATACACATCCTCCTTGAATTTTTCACATTTTCAAAAATAAGAAGGCCCAAGAAAAAGCCAGTAAAGAAATCTATTTAGAAGAAACAGCATTCCCCAGATGGATGGGACACTGGACCCTTCTTTTCTGAAGAAATACCACGTGGGACCTACTGAGCTGGGGTGCCGTGTGTCTTGAGAAGATAGTCTTGGGAAAGGAGGGTGCGGGGGTTGGAGGGGCTTCTGTAGTTAGAACAGGCAGTGAGATCAGCCCATCTTCTCATGGGTGCTCGAGCTGGAGTCACCATTCCCCTGCACACTGGGGAGGTCTCTCCCAGCCACACTGCAGCTCAGAGGGGATCCTCTTGAATAAAACACGTACAAGAGAACACCAATGTGGCCCAAGTACGACTCCCATGAAGACCAGCATGATCGCACGGTCGGTCAGCCTACTGTCTCCCTTCCTGAGCATCATCAGCAGAAACTCCAACCCCAGAAGAAAGTTACTGGATGAACGTGGGCCTTGCTTTGTTAGGACAAAAGTAACAAAATACTGTCTTCTCACTGTGTCTCCACATGGTGCAAATATCCCGCCCAAGGCAGACTCACCCTGTTAGAATCACTGCTATAAATTTTGAGGCTGGTAGGTTCCATCAAAGATGCTGATGTGACCTCTATGACATGGAAGGGTAAATTGCCTACTACACGTCTCTATGAAAATGAGAAGCCAACACCTCGGATGTCCCTACTCCCTCAGGGCCTCTCCAACTTCCTTTGTCCACAGATCCCTGGAGACATCTCCATGCTTTTGCCCCAGCCTAGAACCCCCTCCCCACCATCTCTCTCTGGCTGGCTCCCATGCATCCTCTAAGACCAGCTCAGGACGCAAGCCACTGGGGAGACGATCCCTGCATGGGCCCACAGATGTAAACAATGGAGAAACACTGCGGAATGAATGAGGTAGTATCCCTTTCATGCTTCAGCACAACGAGCTCTGTAGGCACGACCCAGGCTCAGTCCGCAAGTCTGGAAGTGAGCTGACACAGTCGTCCACAGGGCATTGGTTATGCCTTATCCTCGGGGGATGAGAGTGAATTCACACTCGGTGCATTCAAGGTAGCATATCAGAGGATATGCCAGGAGAGGAGCTGAAAAATGCAGGGGCAATCGTTGGAAGGATTTACTGGCCGTGGGCTCTGAGCCAGGTGGTGGGCGTCCATGAGCATCACACGGGAGTGTGAAGAAAGGCGGGGAGTTTCCAGACAAGACCAGTGGAGTCCACTCGTCTACCCCACAATTGGACAGAAGTTCAAGAAACACTCCAGAGGGTGGACAAGGGGTCATGAAAATGCAAGGTCTTGATCCAAAAGGCTGTTGAGAGCAGCCAAGAAGGCTGAGCTGGACTGTAGGAAGGAGGTCTGGGTCTGCCTTGAGAATACAGCTTGTGTTACCGAGGGAGGAGAAGATGGGTCTGGAGAGGGTCCAGCAAGCCCACATGGGGACATCTATGCGGTCCCATCGTACAGCGAGAGGCCCAGGCCGTGAGGTTCGTGCCGGCTGAGAGTCTGCTGTATATGGACCCTCCAACCAAGAGAACCCATGTGTCGTCCATGCGTCCGGACTGGAGGCAGCCCCCCCGCCCCCCCCGCGCGTGCTCTCACATGAGCCGTCAGCTGGATGCCAGAAGAGCCCAGGGGCCCTGAGTGCGAGGATGGGGGTAAACCCGGGCTGGTGCAGCTCCTGCCCCATTCTCCTGCACCTGTGGGCTGGCCTGGGCTCATCCTCATCCTGGTGGAGGGAGGACAAGGACAAATAGAAGGACGCTGAGGCTTCCTCCCGCCTCTGCCTGTGTCATGTCTGCTCTTTCCCACTGGCCAGACACACACAGGCCCACTCTGGGATGACGCGGGGACACACCGGGACCCTCAACACTATGCGTCTGCACTCCCCACAGTGGGAGGGTTGGGAGGAGTTCTCTCCAGCCACAGTCCTGAACGCTTGTGTCCCATCCGCGTAAGAACACACAGATTGCTTTGCTTAACCCTGCGAGGAGAGTTCGATCTGGAAATCAGTGGGTAAGGTGACCGGGTACCTGACAAGCCAGGAGGGGAGGCGGGAGTGATGGCCATGGCCGAGGCACTGGGCTGGGCACAAAGGGAAGAGATGATGTCAGGCCACCTAGGAGCGTGGAAGGAGGGGCCTGAAGACCTGTGCTGGGACCTTCAAGGGATGACCCTGCCTCGATCGTGCCCGAACCTCTGACGCTCCAAGGATGTGGGTCTAGAAGGTCCACGAAGATGACCTTGGCCAACGGCTTCTCCTTCTTCCCGCTTTGCTGTATCTCTCCAGCATCCCTGATGTGCAGACTCCACCAGGAAGCCAAGTGGTAAAGGCCAAAGGGTACAACCTCAGAGCATGTGAATGGCCCGTATTCCACTGTTTTTGCCCCATAAAGATTCGAGTTTCACTTGGCTCACACCACGACTCTGCAGAGCACCGGCTCCCGCCTCCAGAGCGGGGCAGCGAGGGACGGGTTGGTGGCTACAAACAAGCCAGGACCCCCGACAAGTGGGTTTATGGCGTCCGACCCTGGACCCCGTGTGCCCTGGTCCAGTCCCCTGGGCATCTCCATAAAAACCTGATTCTGAGGCACGTGATGCAGCTCCCGCCATGCGGGGTAGGGCTTCCGCGGAACGGCCTGTGGACGCCCATGCCCGCAGCCCCGGGCTTGCCCTGCAACGGCCCGGGAGGGACCCTGCTGCTGCGTCTGGCCAGGACGCCACCGGGAAGGGCTCCGCGAGCACGTGCGCACAGATGACCACCTACGAAGGAGACTCAGGGAGAGCATCTGTCCTTTCTAGAAGCCTCACGGAGAGAGGATCGAGACGAAAAGCTCCAGCAAACGCCTTCCCTCGGCACACCCGACCTTCACACACACACGCCGTCTCCGGGAAGCCATGACAGGCTGCGGGTATCGGAAGGACCCAGAGTCTGCCGAGCGAGGGCTCTGCCACGGGGCGTTTCCAGCGGGGCCTGCAGTCCCTCCCGGGCTCCTGCGGGACGCGGGGAAACCTCCAGGTACGCCGAGTAAGGCACAAGCAAACTATCGAGTCTTCAAGGTGAAGCTGGGATTCGGTGTCAGGACGGTGTTGGAGGAAAAGCTGAAGGCCGGGCATATGCCAGCTGAATGCATTTGTTAGGCCTTGTTTTATGAAAAATACCTCCTCCAGACGGTTCTCTTCCTCCCTCCATTCCGTCTCCTTCCCTGTTCGTCTCTCTCTGTTATTCTCTTTTTATTTTATTTTTTTTAAAGATTTTATTTATTTGATAGACAGAGATCACACAAGTAGGCAGAGAGGCAGGCAGAGAGGGGAGGGGAGAAGCAGGCTCCCTGACGAGCAGGGAGCCCGATGTGGGACTCGATCCCGGGACGCTGGGATCATGACCCGAGCCGAAGGCAGCGGCTTAACCCACTGAGCCATCCAGGCGTCCCTATTCTCTCTCTTTTTGTAAGATTTCAAACAGTCTGTACACCCAACGTGGGGCTTGAACTCCCCACGCCACGATCCAGAGTCGCCATGCCCTGCCGTCCGAGCCAGCCAGGGGCCCCCTGAGCGTTCTCCGTAAATCTTCCTTTTTACCCACCCGGCGGGTTACGCCTTGGAAATGCTAAGTCCCAGGTTCTACTCCGACACATACATTTTTTTTTTCTGACTCTGAGCAAAAAACCAATTCTATCGGCAGAAACCGTGCTTTCTTTGTGGCTGTGGGCAAAATTACGAAGGCGTTTAAAGACAGGAGGTGGCCGGGTGTGTCCACACATGTGAAATTCCTCCACACACGCCTGTCATCCCGCCCCTCCGGCAGGTCTACGCCCTATTCCCCTTCGGGAACTCTCCAGCCTTGAACAGAGCCGGACCCTTTGTGCTTTCCAGAGCCAGAGGTCCGAGGCTGCCCGTCCCCGCACCGCCGCAGAGTGGGGCAACGAGGAACGAGGGGGTCTCTCATTCCTCTCCACGGCTGGCAAACCCAGCAGGCCCCAGCACCTGACCCCAAGAAGGAAGGACGGGGAAGAAGATCCAAATCCTCCTGGAGGACCACAGTCCGCCCCGAGCGATAAAGACCCTCGTGCATTGTCTTTGAGGAAAAACTTGACAACTGCCGGTCTTCATACTCTAGTCACCCTCTGTAATCACTGTCCCCTTCAGAATATTAGAGTTGAAAGTTGCTACTTATCCTAACTATAAATATGCAAAACTGCCTTATTTCAATAACTAGCTGTAGGCAGGGAATCAGTAATTGCATAGGAAATACAAATATATTAATGAATAAAGCTAATAGTCTACTTAGAGCATTAAACCAAAATAGCTTTCATTCCCCGCCACACCCGAAGCCGTGCCCACCGCACCCGGGGAAATGGCAGAGAAGGAGGTCCCCGTGCCTAGAACAAAGCAGGCCTCCCTCAACCTTGGGTAACGGCACGTGTGTTTCAAACTTTAGACGTACCCCCATCTATGCTGTCCGAAACTCACGCTTAAGGAAAAGGCTTCCGATGTTCAAAAAGCTTTTTGTGACAGACCAAGAGCAAAAGACTTGGAAAGACGAAGCTGGCATTTTGCTGCCAACAGTCCATGGACAGGTGCACAGGTTAACAACTAAAGACGGTTCTCAGCAGACAGCATGGGGAGCTGAGGGGGAGACAGGGGAGAAGCAAAGCCAGAGAGTTGAGAAGTGGGCAGGCTGAGCCGCGGCAGCTTCAGACCCTGAGAAGGGTGAAGGCAGGAGTGTAAGGCCAGCGGAAGGCAGAGCAGAGCGCCCAGAGAAACAGCGCCCAGAAACAGTTCCAGACAGATCTGCCTGGGGCCTCGAGCTCTGGCTCTCCACGTGTCCCCACACAGCTCAGGTGGGGTTTGGTCCTTCCCACCTGGAAGAGAGCAGGCGTCTCTTACAGATGTAGGAGAACAGGACTCCGTCCTATAAGACTGCAGAGGGCGATGCCCCACCCAAGGGACACAGGAAAATAAGGGCCAGAATCCTGGGAGGCACAGAGGCAGCCACGGAGGGGGTCCCCTGGGAGCAGGTGCACCGGGCCACTGGGAGCACAGCGGTCTCATCCGGAGACCTGACTCTGGGCTATGCCCACCGTAGGTCGTTGAGTGGGGCAGGTAGCAAGGGAGGAAGGGAGAAAGAACACCCTCCAGCCGCTCTCCCACCTCCGAGAAGCTTTGGAAGCCCCCCTGGGAACCAACTTGAGACAAGACAGGGACAGCGGTTTTGAGATGGGTGGAAAAGGTTTCCGACCTGGCTGGGAGTCTGATTCTGAATATTTTTTAAAAGATTTTATTTATTTATTTGACAGACAGAGAGATCACAAGTAGGCAGAGAGACAGTCAGAAAGAGGAGGAAGCAGACTCCCCGCTAAGCAGAGAGCCCGATGTGGGGCTCGATCCCAGGACCCTGAGATCAGGACCTGAGCCAAAGGCAGAGGCTTAACCCACGGAGCCACCCAGGCACTCCTGATTCTGAATATTGACCTGAAACATAAAAGCAGAATTCAGTGCTCTGCCCAGAATCACGAGTGGAGCATCCGAGATATCTGTCCTTCCCCAGCACCGGTGCACGTGGAAGTTTTGACCAGAAGATGAGGCCACAGAGAAGACAGTGACAGTTAGTCCCTACCCCACCGCAGGTGAAATGCGGCGGAAAGTACTCTAACAGGTTTTGTTCCTGGCCCCGAGGGTTGGGCTACTGCAGCTTTCCTGTAGCTTCTGATGGTTCTTTTGTGATAGGCCCAACAGGACCGACTCCAGAGCCAGAACAAAGAATTGTAATGCCAACCCAGGATGCTGGCAAGGATTCTCTCCTCTGCCTGCACTGTTCCTGGGAATCTCCCACAAGCTGATCTCGAGGAAAATTCCTCTTATGGATGCTCAGTCCTCACAGCCTTAAGTCCAGCGGCTCAGAGGCTGCAGAGACAGGCACCTGCTGCTGACCCCTGGCAGCCAAGAAGTCTGACCTATTCAGGGACAGTGCAGTCCTCCCAGGATGCCCGCCTGTGCCTGCAGGGTTGGCCCTGAGCCACATCCCGTCTGTGTCTGTGTGCCCACCGTAACCCAGGATTACTTTAGAAAGCCACGGCCTTCCTCTCCATCAACCGTGTGTTTATCCACACACGACTCAGCACGTGTTAAGAATCACGTATATGGCAGGTAGCAATAATGATAATTCACGACATGAAGATACACGACCAAGATACACACCGTATTCTCGGGATTAATTAAGCAACGGACTTCTCTCGGTGGCAAACGTGTTGGTTTCAGGATGGTTCCCCCAGAACAGATGAGGAATCTGATCCTATCCCATGGAATGTGTCCCCGCTTCTGCACGGGAAACTTCTGGGTGACCAGGGAGTCGTCCCACATGACATGAGTAATATGCAGTACTTAGGGAACCTACGGGCTATTTTGAAAGTCATTGCCCATTACAGATTTTGCAATGATACCGTGACAGAGCCTTGCCTGCGAATAAATCTTTTATGCCCAGTAAGTACTCGAAACATCCTGAGCCTGTCGACAGCTCTGTCCGTATCCATGCTGGATGCCAAGTCATAAAATTCTAATCTAACACGCTTGTGCGTTTCAGATATATTTACTTAGCATCTCTGGAATAATTACTCCATGCAATAGTGACGTTTTGCCAATTAGTTGGAAGGACAGGATTTTTCACTGCCTTAGCTACTTTTGTGACACGAGTGAAATGACCACCTCTTTTCTCATTTGCACAGAGATCCAGGAGGCTACCCTTCCCCACCTCTGAGAAATCTGAGAACTTAGCATACGGAAAACACACCATCATTAAAAGGCGCATCAAAGAAGACCTCTGTAAGAAGAGAAAATATACGCAGGCTTATGAGTATGAAAAAGAGCTCAATCATTCCATTAAAATTAGGTTGCTGAGTTTCACTATTTGACACATATTTATTCCAATTAATTTCAATTAGGAAAAGCAAGTGTAAATGGCTGTGTAGACATAAAGTCACCAGGCAGCCTGTCTGAGATCATTAGATGCGATACTCATGCGTAACTATTAGCAAAACTACTAGACACTGAATCATTCTTTCCCACTACTGGTGAGAAGTCATGTTAGAACAATCCCTAAACTACGTATCCATTAAGGATTGTAATCAATCTTGACATGCACATTTTTTGGGGGGGTTGAGAAAATTAATAATACATCAGAATTACAGAAACCAATGAAAGCTGTCTTCCCGCCATGTCTTTTATCTCGTCTCGAGCGCGGTGCACCAAGGAAGGGCTGATGTTTCTGAGGCAGATCTTGGCCATGAAGAGTCAAGACACATTCCCAATAGGATCGCCCGATTGTGACCCACGTATCTTGAGATCTGTCATGAATGGTACAGAGGAACCAGTTACAGTAGCCGCATGAGCGGGTGGTGTCCGTTTTCCCGAGGGTTCCACACCCGTCCGCCACAGAAAGTCGGCAAAATAAAAGCAGACACGGAGAACCTCTTCCCAGGAAAACTTTTTGCAAGAACATGAGGCCCATGTGACAGATGGAAACACACGGCATGGGAGCCAATGAGGTCCAGATACAGGCAGGGGTGGCGCAGAGAAGGGATTGCTTTGCATCATCAGTGGTAAGAGAAATTCCCTTGCGAGCGTGTCTTACAGGACGTGAGTTATGGGGGAGCATATTTTTAATTATTTTTAAGATATTTTTGAATAATTTATTTGAATATTTTTGAATACTTAAAAAAACCCATTTCTCAGAGAGCATAGGATGGGAAAAATCATTACGCGGGCATGCAGGATGGGCCTTATCAAAACAGATTACACTCGTTGCATGTGGCATGATTCCCGACTGTGACACCGCGAATGAACAGTAACCATCTTTACTCCCATTTTGCAGAAAAGGGAGCCGAGACTCAGAAAGATGCCAAGGTCCTCTCCCCCAGGCCCCGTCACTCCCGTGACTGGTGTTCCCCGAGTGCAGCCATGCTCAGGAGAAGGCAAGCAGGTCTGGGCTTTATGACCAAAAGACACTCTGGGTTGCATGCAGGGAATCCGACGTGCAGTGGAAACGCCGGGAAT
>ML101336.1:27613-57301 GCA_003697995.1 Taxidea taxus jeffersonii | reverse complement strand
ACTGGGGAGGTGTGGGAGGGAACGGCTTGATTTTAATCACATCTACATTCTAGTGTCAAGAACATGGGTGATTAGACTACAGTCCGTGGACTAAATCCAGCCCACTATCTGTTTCTATACGCCTTCAAGACAGGAAACTATGTTTAAAGATGACCATTATGATCAATTTGATGACAGAAAACCCTAACTTGAAATCCCTGTTCAGTGAAATGTTATCCACCTGTATTAGAGCTCTTCCAACAAACAGAACCAACAAGCTATTTTACATTAACTTGGCTCTATATGTCCTGGTCCAGTGTGTACAATGTTGTGACTACAGTTGTGTCCCTCCTTCTTCCCCACTTTTAGTTCATATCATGTATCAGTGTCCTAGGCCCTGCAAAGATGTCTAAAGCTTGATCTTTCAGGTGACAAGGGCAAGAGCAGGAAGTTCACCAGGAAAAAACACAAATGGATAATAAGTATAGGAAAAATACTTAACTGCAACAATTATTTAAAAATGTCTTCATATAATAACGCTGAAATATGATTTTATTCATCAAATTATCAAAACCTTCTTCAGTTAACACAGCTGCTGATGTTCATCAAAACAGAATCTCCAAAACATGAGAATGTCTACACCTCCTGTGACCCCGTTAGATGGAAGTAATCTCTATTTCATATTCAGGGAAATGAGTCTCCAAGAAGATAAAGCCTCTGACTGTTTAAATCATCCCACCCCCGATCCCAAATCCTCTTCATCCCTTAAGACTATTTTCAGGCATTATCTCTTTCAGGAAACCTTCTGGGATATGGCATCTTAAGCTGGCCTTGGCACACCCCATGAGCTCCTGTGCTTCCCTCCATCTCTGAATTTGTACAGCATTCTGTATGTGTTTGCTTCGAAATCATCCCCTCCAATAGACTGTAGATCTATTATCAAAGTCTATTGATAATAGATCATCATCAAAGTCTTGAGTGCTCCAGTTAATTTCTGCATGCTGCCTACCGCATCGCTGCTTCCCCCCTTGCTGTGATGCTGGCCTCAATGAATGTGTGTTAAATTAAGACTGGAATATGGGGATCCAGATCTTTTCTGACCTCAACACTGAGGCTCTTCCTGATACATAACACTGCCTTGCTGAATTTCCTGAGTCTAGCTTCTGATGGGTTTGTAAATGCAGATTGCAGGGCCGGCAATCCAGGACTCCTCTCCTTTGCCTAGTAAAGAGGACACACCTTGCCTGAAAAAAGCTTCCTTCACCTAGACAAGTGTCCAACAATAAACATGGCATTCTCTAGGGAATCCTCCCAGGAAGACTTATCTGTTCTTCACCTGCCAGGCAGCCAGAGTCTCTGAAGACACACCTTACTCAACGTGATTGACAATGTACTCCTGTTCTCTCTTGGCTTCTGGATAAACAGAGTCCAGGATCCCCTGATAAATGAACTTTAACATGGTTGATTCCTTGAGCCTCTATGTGCTCCAGGCAATAAGCCATTTTACTTGATTTATCAAATTTGACCTCAAGCTAATTTGAGGTAGACTTTAGAATTTCTGTTTTTCAGCTGAAAGTATTAGCGGTCAGAGAGGTGGGAAAGTTGGCTCATAGTCACCCAGAGCATGAGAAACAAGAGTTGGAGTAGAACCCGGTCCATCTGACTCCTGACCGTGATGCTCTGTGTGGCCTAGGACTCCTGCCTTCCCTTCATTCTTTACAGTTTGGTCCTGCAGAGCCCCCTCCAGGGAGTCCTACTGACCCAGACAATCTGCAGTGACAACGTCTTGTGCCTACCACTTCCAAGTCCAGTCACTCACCCCTCTGCACTGCCATGTGACAGTGACCTCCACTCCTCGAAGTCACACTCCCCTCCATCCCCACTCACCCAGAACTTTTCTGGACCTCTCCAGATTCAGCACAATCAAATTTCCCCTTATATTAGCCAGCTACAGGTCAGCAGCTCTCTCCAACTGAAGATTAGTATAGATAGGCCTCACACAACTTTATTTTTCTTCCTCTGTGTGTCCCTTTCAGAAAATAGAGATGCTTTATTTCTCCACCTTCTCATCTTCTTTGGCAGCTGAGGTGGACAAGTGGTTTCCCCTCTAGTTTTCTCCAGGCAGCATCTTTCCCTCAATGTCTTTTATTCAGTTGAATTTAAAGCCCCAGATGAAAATAAACACATGGCAGGCGGCAGGCAATTCTCAAGAAGAAACGAAAAGAGGCTGTCAGGCATATGAGATACTTACACAGAATTTAGTTCAGTCCAACATGTCTTTATTGGTGGTCGTCTCCAGGGAAAAGAGGGAAGGAAAGACAATGACTGTTCACTGAGCACCTACTATGTTCCAGGACAGCGCTAGGTGTGTCACAGCTGCATCATAAGATATTTTCCTCATTTTTAGATACAGACCTGATATTACTCCAACATGTGTGGTAGACAAGGATTTATCAGAAACTAGGTTCATAGCAAATCATGCACAGTTAGAGAGATCAGAAATTGTTTCTGCAGTCATGGGAGCCAGCCAGCCAGAGACACCCACGGACCCCACCATCAGGCTAAGATTCCCAAAGCTCAGGACAGAGCCAGAAGTGCATCAGCAGCCTCCAGAGGACAGCAGGAGAGATCTCAAGACCCCAAGAGATCTCAAGATCCCAAGTCCAAGACCCACTGGACTTGGTGACCATTAGGATCCCCCCTGCTCTTCTGACTCAGGCTCTGGGATTGCATGCTACCTCTCCTATGGACCATTCATGTTCCATGTTTATAATTTGAAACTTCTATGGATACCTGGACACCTGTCTCAGACCAGGTCCCAGTCTATACCCTGGCCTCCCACTCTGCCTTTGCCTCCCCAACACGGGCCTGGGTTCTGCCTTGAATGAACTGTCTGTTAACACTCAGAACATAATGAGCACATTTTATGCTTTGCCCAAGGTGATATTCCTGCCTCCTCTGCGTGTGTTTTTCCCTGCACTCTGGAGAAACCCATAAAATGGGCATCTGTGTACTCCCCAGCTAGAAGGAGAGCTCTGGCCCTGATTCCCCATCCACATCTTCACACTAGCTTTTATCCCTCTTGTGCATTCTGGTTGTCATACACTGGGAGTTGGCTGTGTGAGCTTAGTGGTAATCTCATGGCACAAACCAAACAGACTTTTCCCTTGAGCCTTCAGGCTCTTATGCTCTATGGCTGGACACTGAAGTCCTTAGTTTCCCCCAAATCCCTCTCGGGAGGAAGACTGAGCAGAATGGCTTTAGACATGGACTTTCCCAGGGTCCCTGCCCAGCAGGGAGGATTGTTCAGTGAAAAACATCTGCTCTGCTCCTGGGAAGTCACTGCAGCTGGCAAACACAACCCCGAGTTTTCTACTATCCGTGGTTATGAGTAACTCCCCCCAAAAGTTTGAGATGGATGAAGGCTAGCTGCTCCCCACCAATCTTGTTATTGGGTTGTATCAAAAACATGTCTTATGTCAAATTCTATCACAAAGTTGGATATCATGAAATAACCTCTTGGTAGGAAAGACAGCAAAAATAATTCATAAAATCTATATAAACAGGCCTTCCCTTCCAGAGACCATGAACACTCCCTGCGTGAAAGTCTCAAGAGAGGCAAACACCAAGATTCCAGGTTCAAGGCTCTGTTTACGTGTAGTCAACAGCATCCAGAACTCACAGTGGGATGTGGATTCTTAGGGGATTAGCACAAGGTATCCCTGACAGTGAAGGGTATAGAATTTGTTGGGTTATAAAATCTATTCATCAAAGGCAGAAGTATCTCTAAAAGTCAGGCATATATTCTGAATACCTTGATTTTATCAAAAAGAGCCCTTTGTCAGTATTTACCAGGCTAATAAATAAGTCACTGGTCTCCCCAATAAGAATTTATCTTTAGTTTCAGTACATTCATTAGCCACTTCCCCCTTGGGGTGAGGGAGATCAGATGTTTGTAGTAGCTGCCTCCGGATTCTAGCTCTCTGGATAGGTTAAAATCCCACATTATCTTGTATGAACGCTAGTGAGACCATTTATGGCCTTGAGAATTCAACTTCACCTGAATATTAAAATTTTACTGCAAAAGGGTTATAGGTATTGTCTTACAAGGTACAGCCTCAGACCCCACTGAGCGATAATACCCAGGGTATGCACAGCATCACCTTCCTAAAGTCCAGAAAACAATTTTTAACACATCCCCAACACCTTCAAAGGGTTCAGATAAGAGATACTGGATCTGCGAAGTACAAGGTAATCACCCCCTGGACCTGCAGGGATGGGAGGTGTAAGGAAGGTGCAGACTGACTAGCTCTGCTTTTAATCCTCCATTCTTCCTTACCCACACTTCCAGGGCTGAGGCATTAACATCCAGGAGCCCATCCCTAACTGTCTCTTCCTTCAGGTTTAGAGGTAAACCCTGGCCTCAGAAGTGCTTGAGGGAGAGAAAAAGCAAGACCTGAGCCTTTGCCGCCCCCACCCCTTCAGCTCTGAATGGAAAAATAAGACTAGAATCTGGCCTCATACCCTTTCTCAGCACCAACTGCCTGAGTAGCAAACACCTGCAGGGGAATATGAGCTCAAAATGCAAGACCTCTATAATCACATCAAAAACAAAACCAGAACCTGGCAGATACACACCAGCAAAAGCTAAAGGAGAAATGGCCCAAGAATAGAAAATAAACATTCTCAAGGCACGTCAGGAACAAGGGAAGAGGTTAGCTATATGAAACAAGCTTTTCCTTAAACACTCATCTATAAAAGGATCTGATCTTGCTAACCTTGCGCATCACATATACATGTGCATATGCATTGATAGAGGATCCTCCCATGCTACTTCCTAATTTACTCTCTGCAACTGTGTTCTAAACTAGAGGTTCCTCCCTTCCCGCTTTCCTTCTCTTCCCTCTCTTTTCCCTTCCCATCACCCCAGGAGCCCCCCAATATCCCAGCATGATTTTCCCCACATTGGGTCTCTGGGGTTCCCAGCAGGAGACAGAAGCTGCATACAAATTAGGAAAAGTTTAGGACAATTTAATAAATGGTCTATGTCAGAGGAGAAGGCAGGGCATGGGGAGACCCCAAGGATGGCATGGGCCCAGGCTTGTAAGCACTCATAGACCTGAAAGGATTAGGGGAAGGAATAATTGTCTGAATCCAGAAGATCTTCCTTCTAAAGACACAGCCCAACGGTGGTGTGACCGTTCAATGAGAGGGTTAGTGAAACTTGAGCCACTTTCCTTCCTTTCATGTCTTACTGGGGTTCCTCTTGGCTGAATCCATTAAGATGTTATTTGACCTAATCTATAGAAGTCAGCTTCCCTGGGCAGCAAGTAAACTGGATAGCAAACCTGTTCCCTGGTGTACCAGACCTCACCCAAATCCCTGAGGAAGAAAATGAGGTGGTTTACAACCCACCTGGCAGATGCAGTGCACGGCATGAGGCCCTGGGAGGCAGTTTGGCGCACTTGTCATCACTGGGTCTACTTGCTTGTTCGGGGCAGCTCTTGAGGAACAGAGTGGTTTGCTCACCTTCCTCTTACCAGCCCCGCACCTGGGATGTGCCAGGTGCTCAGACAACTGTAGATGCATGAAATTCTAAAGACACGGCATGAGCCTGAGGGAGTCACGTGGTCTTTCAGATCTAGTTGGTTTTGTTTTATCTGGGAAGATGGGATGAGCACTTGGACTGGATCATCTCTAAGTTCCATGAGAACACTGGTCATCCTTGTGGCCAGGACTCTAAGAGCATTCCATTCATCTTTGTCAGTGAACTTTGAAAATGCCTGTTGTTGTTATTCAGGTCCTGGGGATTCCGGTCAGCCCGAGAAAACTGTGAACAGGAACTGGAGCCTTTGGGTAAAGTTAACAAGTGAGCCCAGATCCTCCACCGCCTACCGCCCTCCCAGCTGCATGGCTCATTCATGCCTTTGTTAATTCATGGCTGCCGTGTCCCATCTGCCCTGCTGTGGCCTCCACGGCCAAATTTCCCGCTATTCAGGAAACCCCAGCTGCCTCTGCTGCATGAGCACAATGGCTTCTCGGGAAGCCAAGCATATTATATGAGAAAGACACTTTCGGATTCATCTCATCTGGTGCTTTACTGGTTTACAAAAAATGCTCCGTGCATACACCTAGTATAGAGGAAGGAACTAGCATATACTAAGCACCTGCTCCATTGCCTTATTTAATCCCTGCAGGTGTCCTTAGACCTTAAGTCCCCTGCCATGCAAGGAGGAGAAGAGACATGTCCAGGATAGATGAGACCCCAAGGCAGCAAGTCACTGTCAATGTCTCACAGAAAATGAGTGGCAGAGCAGGGAGAAATAAGTCCAGCCTTCCTGATCCCAGTCTAGCACTGCTTTCCAGAAGTGTTTATCCAGTGATTACTATACAGGTGTCACACATCTGCTGAGCCAGTTTTAGCATGCTGAGCATACCTACTTGAACCGTAGTTCAGAAACCTCTGCTCTTGTTGCCCGGGAGCTAACAAATCTAACGCACAAGCTCTAATGGGACACTACTAACGTTAGCATAATTAATACCATTTAATTTAATGGGAATAATAGTAGGAGGAAATATTTTAGCAGTTACTCTGTGCCTATCTATCCCTCACCAAGAACTCTATTCACAGAAACTCATTTACCTCTTACAATCACCTTCTGCCACAGGGATCAATATTATTCCCCTTCCACCTGTGAGGAAGCCAGGACAGAGAGAAGTCAAACCCCTGGGCTGAAGTCTGGAAGGCAGCAAGGAGGGAAGCTGAGACCCAGCACAGGCTCCGTGTGCTTTACTGTCTAACTCGAAGGACTTTGCAGGGAATATAGGGCGGGTCTTTATTAGTAGTATTTTATAGATCAGGAAACCGAGGTGAGCAGAGGGGACTTGCTAATAAACAGAATACTATTTCAGGGGTTAGTGGATGGTTCTAAAGCACTGTTGAGTCAGGAGTGTCTCCCAGGTCCCTCACCCTGAGAATATATGCCCATTTCTACATCTTTGTTACTTGTGGGGATTACATCAGATAATGGACGTGGAAGCATCTAGTAAAGAATTAGTTCCTCAGCTACATTTTATTTCTTTACAGTTTCTGCTCTCTCTCTCTCTCTCTCTCACAAAACCTGAAGTCCTTTTAGCAAGTGGTAGAACCAGAAGTTCTGATGCTTTGAAATATATATACACGAGAGAGAGAGAGAGATTGATTTTAGAGAATAAGAAAGGTACAAGCCTCATTCATTCTAAGGCTAGCTTAATATGTCCGAAACCCCTAAAAACAGTACCGGGAAAGAAAGTTATTAGAAGTCATTTCATTCATGAACATAGGTGCCATGATTGAAATCAAGAGTATTAGCAGCCCTAATTCAGAAATAGATAATAGGTAGATAGATATGCCTGCCCTTAAGACTCTGTCCGCTGCTCTCAGATTTATGTGAATGAGCTCATCAGCTTCCATACAAGATGAAATTTGGGGGAGCAGAATTCTGGAAGGGGAAATAGGGTAGTCTTGATTGAAGGCCTTGGGTATTTCAAGCTAAACTGAAAGTCCAGATGGCACCTAGAGATGGGGTCAAGTATCAGATGAAGGAGGGAGGACACCAGGGAAAACCCCAGAGACTTTAGCATGGAAAGTCTGGACAGCAGTCTCATTGGGGGCATTAGAGAAATGTGTCACTCTTCATCATTCCCCACACTTTTAACAGATATTTATTGGGCACTCCATATTATGTTCCAGCTTCTGTCCATCCAAGATGAGTACAGTGTTTGATCCCTTCCCTCAGGGAACTTACAGTCCAAGGGAGGGTACAGATAAGTAGCAGGATCTTGAAATATGAGCTAAGAAGTGTCACAGTGGGGCAGTGGGCCCAAACACAAATCACTTAAAAATCCCAGGCAGCCTTTTTAAGAAATTTTTCATTTGATTTTCATTTTCATTTGAATTCAATTCAACTCAATTATAACACTCATATAGTGTATTATTAGTTTCCGGGGTAGAATTTAGTGACCCATCAGTTGCATATGACACTCAGTGCTCATTACATCATATGCCTTCCTTCATGCCCATCCCCCCGTTACCCCATTCCCTCACCCACCTCTCCTCCAGCAACCCTCAGTCTGTTTTCTAGAATTAAGAGTCTCTTATGATTTGTCTCCTTCTCTGTTTTCATCTTATTTTACTTTTCCTTCCCTTCCCCTGTGTTCATCAATTTTGTTTCTTAAATTCCAGGTTATGAGTAAAGTCATCTGATATTTTTCTTTCTATAACTGATTTATTCTGTTTAGCATAGTACCCTCTAGCTCCATCCATGTCATTGCAAATGGCAAGATTTCATTCATTTTGATGACTGAGAAATATTCCATTGTGTACATTGGCTGTGTATATAATGTATATTCCATGATGTGTGTGTGTGCGTATATATTTGTGTGTGTGTGTGTGTATACTGTATACACACACACACACATACATACCACTTCTTCTTTATCCATTCATCTGTCAATAAACATTTGGCTCTTTCCATATTTTGGCTATTGTGGACATTGCTCCTGTAAATATTGGGGTGCATGTGCCCCTTCGAATCATATCCTTTGGGTAAATACCCACTAGTACAATTGCTGAGTCATAGAGTAGTTCTCTTTTACTTTTTGAAGAACCGTCATACTGTTTTCCAGAGTGGTTGTACTAGCTTGCATTCCCACCAATAGTGTAAGAAGGTTCCCCTTTCTCTGCATCCTCCCAAAATCTGTTGTTTCCTGAGTTGTTATTTTAGTCATTCTGACCAATGTGAGGAGGTGTCTTATCATGGTTTTGATTTGTATTTCCCTGATGCCAAGTGATGTTGTGCATCTTTTTAATTCTGTTAGTCATTTGTATGTCTTCTTTGGAGAAATATCTGTTCATGTCTTCTGTCCATTTCTTGACTGGATTATTTGTTGCTTGATTGTTGAGTTTGATAAGTTACTTATAGATCTTGGGTACTATCCCTTTATCTGACATGTCATTTGCAAATATTTTCTCATTCTGTAGGTTGCCTTTTAGTTTTGTTGACTGTTTCTTTCACTCTGCAGAATATTTTTATCCCAGTGCTGTCCCAATAGTTCATTTATGCTTTTGTTTCCCTTACCTTTGGAGACATGTCTAGCAAGAAATTGCTGTAACTGAGGTCAAGGAAGTTGCTACCTGTGTTCTCCTCTAGGATTTTTATGGGAAGCTTGTTAAAATCAAAGGTTCCAGGGGCTACCCCACACTATGTGAATCAGAATCTGTAGAGGTAGGACCTAGGAGTCATTATGAGACCTCTCCAAGGGAAGCTCTCAAGGGAAGTCAGGGCAGTCAGCTGTGACTCACCAGTCAGATTTCAACTCGACCATCACTTCGTCCTAGCTCTTGTGATACACAAGATGCAACTAAACACCACACACCTGCACTCCTTCTTCATGGTGTTCATCACATTCACAGCTGTTTGGACAACATCTGACTCCCTGAAGGTCATTCATGTCATCACAGTTGGGATCCACATGTCTTGTTTACAGTGATATTCCAATAACTTAGCACCATGCCTAGAACAGCTGTAGCTAAACAAATATTGATTGGGTAAATATGAGAGTGGAACCATGAATGAATGGACAGGTGGATGTTGGAGTGAAAGAGCAATAAAATTTGTGGGATTCCTTTCACCTTGGGGTATAGCTAACTTCTAGCATCTAGCCTCTAGGAGAACTAGGTGCTACTGCTATATTTCACTATTCTTAGGCCTTATCCTGGGATTAATCTACCAGATAATGCAGGCTTGGGTACCTACAGATAGGTTGGGATTCCTCTGTACTTTCAGCAGGTGACGTAAAATCACTGAACCTCAATTTCCCCCCTTTAAATTGAAAATAGTAATTCTGCCTTGTAGGGATTTCTAAGGAGGAAATAAGCAGAGCACCATATAGACTGTTGTGTAATCAGCTGAAATGCAAGAGAGAGAAGTTCCCTTCCTTTCTCTCATCTCCACTCCTCCCTTGTGCTAGTTGCTTGTTTAGTTTTGGCACTACAGGATGCAGGAAGAGTGACATATAGTGCTCTTTTCTTCCTCTCCTGAGTTCAGAATCTATTAAGAAATAGAAAAATTAAGATCAAAATATCAGTTTAATTATGGATCACCTATATCAGAGGAGGTGACTTAGATATGTGGCCACATCGGGTTTGCTAATTAGATCTGTTCTGCAACTAGCACAGCTGAACCACCCATGGCAAGGTCTCCTTCCCCAACTCCAACACACTGTAGGAATTTTCATAACTATTTCTGGCCCTGAGAGAGGTTTATAATGCTGTACTCCTTTGACCTCAGGCTTGGCCATATGACTTTTAGGAGTAATGAAAATGTAAGTGATAAGTAAAATTTCTGAGTACAAGTTCAAATGCCAGAGGGCCTTTGCCACAGGACCAGAGTATTGGTTGCCTTGGGCTCCCAAAGGAAGATACCATAGACAGGGTGGCTTAACCAACAGAAATTTATCTCTCATATTCCTGGAGGCTGAAAGTCCAAGATTAGGGTGCCAGCATGATAGAGTTCTGGTGACAGGCTTCTTCCTTACTGTGTCCTCACATGAGACAAAGAGAGAAAAAAAAAAAGTCTCCCTCTTGTGTGTCTTCTCATAAAGGCACTAATTCCATCACGACAGCCCCATTTTCATGATCTCATCAAAACCCAATTATCTCCCAAATACCATCACACTGGGGTCAGGGTTTTAAAATATGAACTTGGTGGGGTGGAGGGGTGGATAGAATTTGGTCCATAGCAACCAATAACAATCCAGAAAGAGGCTTTTCCATAATTCTGAGCCCAGGTGCAAAGACCCTGTGGAGTGGAAACAGCTGATGCCGGTGGACAAGCATCTTAGTACCTGTAGCCTTGGAAGCTTTGGGGTATTTGTCGCTGCAGCATGCCCTAGCCCATCCTGACCAAAATACCACCATACTCCCTAACATATGCCCCGGCTGAGTTGCTCCACAGATGAATGGAAAACTCACCCTCCCTCTGGACAGACAGATTTGAAAGCAAGGAGGGAGACACAGAGTTGGACACGCTGTTTCTTTTCCCAAATTCATGAATCATTTAAGTTATTTCTGCATCAGTCTGGGATTGTTCCCCTCCTGAAGAAAGAAGTAAAAATCTCCATCTTATTTTGGAAGCATATTCAGTGGCAAAGTTAAGTTATTTTCACATAGGTCTTGTCCAGTATAAGACACTGATACTAAGCACAGAAACAATGCAAGACTCACCCATCCCCCCCAACCCCTCTACTCCAAAAACCTGGTGGTGGGTATTAAGGAGGGCACATATTGCATAGAGCACTGGGTGTGGTACATAAACAATGAATCTTGGAACACTGAAAAAACAAAATAATAAAATAAAATGAAACAATACGAGATTTTTTAAGAGCCACATGAACACTATAATTTTAGTATTCCTATTTGGAACCCAGACATTGGAGTGTTCTACAACATGTCTTGTCCTTAGAATTGATTCCCAATACTCCATTTTTGCTCCCTTCTTCGCAGTCTCTACCATAAGGTCCTTGCATGGTTGGTACCAGGTCTACTTCAGATCATGTTCCTCACAGAGTCTCTAGCCTTCCAGCCAAGGTCAGTTCTTGGCATTAGTAGGTTTTCAATAAATAATTGTTTATTATGTCTTCATAACTTCATAATTTGAGGTGTGCCCTTGCCATCTCCTCTCTCCCATTCTCTTCTTTCCTCAATCTCCATTCCCTAGGATTCAGAAACACATTCTGAATATAAGCACATTCAGAAACACATTCTGAATCCTAGGGAATGCCTTCTCAGAGCCCTGGGGCCAGTGAGCAAGCATCGTCCAACAATTTCACTATGGCTTTATGCAATTCTGACAATCCTAAACCTCTCCTCATCTTGCTCCCTCCTGGCTAGGGATCCACCAGCTCACTGTCCCAGCTGCTCCTGCCAAATACCATCCCCAGGAAGTTCACTTGGCTCTTTGCAGTGCTAGCTCCAATCCTCCTGCCAAGAATAGAGGAAGGCAAATGACACTGTGCACAGATGAAATAAATCCCAGCTACTGAAATCGTGCTGTATTTTTTTAGACCTAGATTTTTAAAAAATAGGCAAGTCAGGAAAGATATTACATAACATTTGGCCCAATCTTCTAACTTCCCACATTGAGAAAAATAAAACTGAAAGAGTTTGTGGGATTTGCTCATGGTTATACAATGAGAAGAGTCACATCTCTTTCAAGCTTTGCCCTGCAGAGCACTGATTAATTAGAGTGCTGCACATCTCGGGAACATTCTCATATTATAAAGATATAAGTAAATATTTAAATTTACCTCAACAGTCAGTGTGCTGAGCATCTTGGTTAATCAATGTTTCCCTTAGGCCAGATCATCTAATAGAGAGAAACTCCATAATCACATCAGGCAATTTTTTTTAGAGTAAGTATCTCTCTCTGTCTCTGCCTCTCTGTCTCGCTTTCTCTTGTCCCCCACTGATTCAATAGTGATTCTGTTACTCTGGAGAACTTGGACTAATTTAATACCTCAATGAGACAATGGTGTGGTTTGATACCTGTTAATGAGGCCATCATTATGTTAGTACCTCTTTCGCTCCACCCCACCACTTTTGTCAGCTTAAGTCTTTGTTTTCTCTTCCCTAGATTATTGCAACTGGTGATTAATGGTCCCTCTGTTCTCTTTTCCATCCCTTTCTAATTCATCTTCCTCATTATTATAAAATTGATTTGTCTAAAAGTCCATTTGCCTAACTTTTCCTTTTAAAAACCCATGAATAATAATAATAGAGCCAGACTAGCTTAAAGGCATGATTATAAATGTATTATATAATCCAACTCATTAAATTCTCCCAACAATACTGTGGAGTGGATACTTTTGTTATTCCCACTTTGTAGATGAGGAAATTAAGGCAGAGAGTAGATAAGTAACTTGTCTGCATCACACAGTGGTGAAACAAGGATATGAGTGCCCTGATAGTATGTCTTAACCTCTGTACTATCATACATCTCATTTGTCATTGTCATTAGGAAAAAAACCTGTTCCTTAGCAAGTGGGCCTTGGTGGCAGCGCCTTGGAGGTATCCCACTATACAACTCCAAAATCATCCCTCATGGCCTCTGAACCTTGCCAGCTGTGAATTGTCATGACTCAGTATTTTAAACTCTTGCATGTGTTATACTCCATCATGGGGAGATTACTTAAAATCTCCAAACATACCATACAGATTCCAACATCACTTCCTTATACAGATGGCTATCTCCACCTGAAGTGACTTTTGCTCTGGGCCACTTTGGAAACCTCCTCTTTGTTCCCACTCATCTTACCTCCCCTGTAACTCCTCCCCTGAGATCCTGGATACCAGGCAGAGCCTCCAAGTGCCCACAGAGGGCTGAACTCTCTCCATCCCAGAATAGCCCAGAATAACTGGAGCCCTCCATTTTGTACTTCTGCTTCTTTGGGTCTGTGACTGTGTATAGTCTCTTCCAGAGCTTCATATATTCTAACTGAATAAACTGAGTAAGTCACTACATGAATAGGTTCCTAGGGTTTATTGGAACAGAGGGTATTAGAGATTCCAGAGGATTAACAAGAACTGTAGGGGCAAGGCTGACCTAATTCTTGGATACAGACAAAGAGCCACATCCTCAGAAGTGCTGTCTTGCTGATTAGTTAAAGCCCATGATTCCATTAACGTTCAACTCTTCTAGCTTAAAGTTGTAACCAACTTCAGAAGTAAGTCCCCCTGTGAGAGGTCACACCAAAGCTGTAACCATTCAAATGTATCCATGAGGAGAACCAATCCAGTTCTTCTCTAAAAACAGGTCTGGAGAGGGCCAGAGTCCATGAAGAAAAGAGGGTTGGGGCTGGTGGGCAGAGGCAGACGACCACTGAGTCATTTTCCTGGGCTTGTCAGGTGGAGATGTGGAGTCAACAGCCTGAGCCTCGTATTCAATAATTTTATGGTGAGCTTCCTTCTCACAGACACAGCCCTCCTCCATGCTTTGTCCCCAGGCTATGTCACACCAACTTAGTCACACTATTTTTTGTGGATACTTTTTGCTTTTTGTTGTTCTGGTGGTTTCATTTTGTGAGGTGAAGGGAGGTAGTGGAAAGAACACTGATTTGGAGTCATAGCCTCCACCATTAGCCCTAGTTCTGCCTTTTCCAACTGTGCGTGTGTCCCTGGCTGTCGCTTTAGCTACCACACATCATATTCTTCCTCCACGCCAGTCCCTCTGCTCAGAATTTCTCACCTGACATCTTCCCTCAATTCTGTGAAGCAAGTAGTTCTGTCATCATGTTACACATGAGGCGAAAAGGGTCCAGGGACAAGGCCAAGGCCGCAGGACCAGCAACAAGTTTACCTGAACCTCTGTTCTTCCTGTGCTCCCATGAGCCTCGCTCAGTTTGTTCATCTATAGAAGAAGGGGCTGGAACGGGTACCTTTCCAGCTCTTTCGTTAGGACTTGATATTCACTCATGATTGGGGCAGGTTCAAAATTACTTCAGAGACCTAACGTCTGCCAGACTGTAATCAAATTGGCTGCCCAGTCTGGGGTCTAATGAACAATACTGTGTCCGTCACTCAGCCCTGCTTGATGGTGGTAGTGGCCCAATTCCCAGGGTTTCTGGAGCCTGCCTGGGGGCTGGTCCTGTGTCACTTTGCCCCTTACACTCAGCACAGTAAGACACCAGCCTTTCAACACATCAGCATGTTCCTTTTTGCGCCATCAAGATCTCTGCTCATATGATGACTCAATCACTGTGATTTATTTTAATTGAAAAGTCCACTGGCCCCCTTTTGCCAAAGCATCTGGCCACCTCCTATTTGATTTCCGACCAGAAAACACCCCGCTAGGTTGCAATGACTGCACAGACCAGCGAAGGGAGCGGGGGGTTGTGATAGGCCATTTGGCTTCAGCCTGACATTTAAGATCTTCAAATTCAGATTTTAAACTTGTTTTCCAAATGATTCCATATATATAAATCATTAGATGGACTTTGGCAGCAGTTTTAAAAGCAGTTATTTTTAATAAGTAGAACTTGATATTTTACTCTGTTTTGATAGGTTTTTTTTTCCTCTTTAAATTTAATGAAAGCATCAAACACATGTGAGAAGCCAGGGTCCCCTCAGTGGCTGAGATAGGGGGTAGCCCAGGCTTCATGCCTCTTTCCTGCCCCGAGTCTACATAAATTCCACATATGAGTGAGATCATAAGGTGTCTTTCTCTGACTGACTTATTTCGCTCAGCATAATACCCTCTGGCTCCATCCACATCTCAGCAAATAGCAAGATTGCATTCTTTTTGATGACTGAGTAACCTTCCAGCATATATATAGACCATGTCTACAGTCACACTACCCTGCCTGCACCCAATCCTGTCTTCCCTATGTCTTCAGATGACTGACTTAATTTCTCTTCATCCTGGCTTTCTCATCTGTAAGACAGAGCTAATGCCACCTGCGTGTGAGCAGTTTTGCTTGCTTGTTCCCTTTATCTTTTTCTTTTCTCATTCTCCCTTTCAAACTTGTTCATATTTTTGGTGCAGACCAGCTGAGAAAGCATCCAAACATATACTTACAAGTTAAATGGGACCAGGAAAAATTAAGAAATGTCTATTATTATCAGGGAAAGTGAATGGTAAGAAATACAAAAAAGAAAACAATGTGGAAGACAAGTAGGGAGAGAGGAGGCAACGAGAGAGGGTGCTATGGGAGGAAGGCGGGGGTGAGAATCCTTTCTGGGCAGGGCACTGTTCTTCCATATTTTCCTAGCTTATCCTCCTTTCATTTTCCAAAAAGGATCAATGATTTCTCATTCTTACCTTACAGATGGGGAAAACCAGGCTCAAAGAGTTTGCAAAACTTGTCCCAGGTAACTCTCTTGTGAGGACAGGGGCCAAGATCTAAACAGAGCTTTTCCCATTCCAGAGTCCAGGCATTGTTCCCACATGGGAGTAATGGGTACATCACTGGAGCTTCTGCTCTTTGGTGGCTCAGAGGTGCATCCAGAGTCAACAAGGGCATCATGAGGTTATTAAGCCCCTAAGGGTTGGTTTCGACAACAATGAGAAGTGCCAAAAATAAACTTGCCACATTTGTATATTGGTAGGAAGCAGGTATGGCTGTGGCTGTTCCCAGGAAGATACAGTGGGGGGAGGAGACTCCCTTCTGATATCTCATGAATTTATAACATTGTAGGGATGGAAGAGAACCAGTCCAACTTATGCCCAGTGCAGGAAGTCTTTATACAACCTCACAATGAATGGCCTCTTAACCTTGGCCTGATTACCTCCAGCCAATGAGGAGCTCACTCCTCTCATGGCAGAACCCTGTACAGAAGCATTGTAGCATTCATAGACTGAACTGAAAAATTGTATTCATTTGTGGTAGCTCTGCCTTCTAATCTTAAGCTCTGTGGGTCATGAGGGACTTTACAATATAAGTTCATGTCTCTTTTGGAGATTCCTATTTAGACAAATAAAACTCATTACAATTCCTCCCATGAATGTTAGACTGATATTCATTACACACTATATGGTATTTGGGTACAACAAGGCCCTTTGATGTCTTCCTTGTCAGAGCACCTGTCTGTCAGGTTCCTGCTCCCTCCGTTTCTCTTTATAATATTGACTGGGTTTTCTTCTGATTAACGAATACATACCAATTGTGGACACCTTAGAAAGTAATGTGAACAAACAGGTCATTTATTAACTTCTTTTTTAAATTTATTTTTATTTTTTATAAACATATAATGTATTATTAGCCCCAGGGGTACAGGTCTGTGAATCAGCAGGGTTACACACTTCACAGCACTCACCATAGCACATACCCTCCCCAATGTCCATAACCCCACCACCCTCTCCCTACCCCCCTCCCCACCACCACCTTCAGTTTGTTTTGTGACCTTAAGAGTCTCTTATGGTTTGTCTCCTTCCTGATCCCATCTTGTTTCATTTATTCTTTTCCTACCCCCAAACTCCCCATGTTGCCTCTCCACTTCCTCATATCAGGGAGATCATATGATAGTTGTCTTTCTCTGAATGACTTATTTCGCTCAGCATAATACCCTCTAGTTCCATCCACGTCGTCGCAAATGGCAAAATTTCATTTCTTTTGATGGCTGCATAGAATTTCATTGTATGTTTATAGCAGCAATGTCCACAATAGACAAACTATGGAAAGAACCTAGATGTCCATCAACAGATGAATGGATAAAGAACATTTATTAACTTCTAATTCTGAACCAGGTACTGTGTTACATACACTTTAACACACATTATCTCATTGAAAATTCACAACAGCCCTGCGGGGTCATCTTTATTTTCATTTTAGAAAGAAGACTCAGAGGATGTAGGTCATTTTCTCAAGTTCACACACATTAAATGAGATTCTTTACCACTGCCCAACAAAGACAATGAAAACCACTAGTAAATTGGAGGAATTATCCCAATTATTTTAATAGATCTTCCCTGTGTTTATTCTACCCTTAGACATTCATTCTTCATCAAATTGAACATACTGTATGTACTGGACAATGATAGGTATAAAGACCAGTCAGTGGCTATCCGGCTGATGTATTCAAATTTTCCTGTTGATAAGCATTTAGATAGTTTTCTGCTCATTTGCTAACATGAATATTCTGTGAAACACATTCTTACAAATACATATTTCTACAATTTGCAACTATTTTTTTTCTTCAAATAAATTCTAGGAGTAGAATTCTCTTATGAAAGTTCCTTGAGTTGACCACAATCCCACAAGAGTTAGTACTATATGTAAAGTAAAAACAACTGTGCCCAGAAAATGCTTTACCTTTTCCCAGAAATTATAGGAAGGCAGCATCCTTAATTAATTTAGTAGGCTTTGGAGCCTAGAACAACATCTAGAATGTATTAATATTTGTTGAAGTACTAACTACATGAATGAATGAAACGAAAGTGATTTCATTGAGCCTCCATTAGTGGAAGGTCCTGATATTTCCTAAAATTCTGGGGAGTGAATGACCAAACTTATGTAACAAATACAAATATGGGAAAGCTTACAAGCTTTAGATTTCAAAGCACTTAGAACACAACCTGGTTCTCCTCCATACACAAACATGTACCGTTCTTGGGTATGTTCCCGTGTGCATATACAAGCTGGAACAACCCGATATCTCCAGGTGGCAACCCATCATCACCACAACTGGTTAGAGCACATGACTTTTAGGTAAAATTCTCTTTTTTGAGTCAATAAGATGTTTGTCTTTGAACATAGGATTTGGATAAAAAGAAAGTAATCTGGAAGACCTTAGCTAGTTGATGATTCGATACCCATTTCTGCAGCACTTTACAGTTTATCTCAACTTGCATGCATACACGTCCTAAAAAAGGCATACATCATTATTTCCACTTGACAGATTTGGAAAGTAGTATCTGAAATTCCTTTTCCTAACTAACTCAAGATCACATAGGTAGTGGCAGCATCAGCATCTGTTGCCTTGTCTGTCTGGAACCCAAGCTGGTATTCTCTGCACTACACTACTCTGCTGACCCCGCTACCTGCCTCCCACCTCACTTCTCCCCTCTGATGATGCTTCCTCTAACTTCTGTATTTCTCTGAGGTCTCCAGTCACACATGTACATGCTCAGATCTGCCAATAAAGGATCCCAGGCTACTTTCCCAAAAGGCTAGTTCCTGATAGCTGCTTCAGGGACCATGCCCACAGAGAAGAAGGGGACAGGCTTGGTGCTGAGTCTTCCTTCACCATAAGAATAAGAAATAACTATTCAATAGGGCTTGGCTTGAAAACATATCATTTCTCAGACGCACTGAAACCCAGCTGTCAAACAGAAGCACTTTTTATCACCAGGAATCTGGCTGTTTTCAAACCAGTGACCTCGAGGTAAAAAGATTCAGCCAAGCAGCTCATTAGCTAGCCAGAAAGACTTTGAAGCCAGCCATTCTGCCCCAACTGGATTGCCCAAATGTGGGATCATTTAGAAGCACGTAGCGATGGGTGCCATCTGTGGTGATGAATTTAACTGGTGTCATCTTTATTTCCCAGGGGGAGTTCTGTATGTTCCAAATTTCCTTGCCCAGCCTTGGAACAAATCAAAGACAGCAGCTGGGACCTTGGCTTTCATAGAAATGGTGCTATTTTAAAGCAAGGGACACTGCCTTGATCATTCAGAAATTAGGAATGGCCAGTGGCATTTTGAAAGGGCCGGTCCTGGGTAGTGGCTGAAATGGTGACTATGGACAGAGTCTGGGAAGTGGCATCTCCAACAAGGACACTGGGAAGCAGATAAAAATGTGGGAGGATAGTGGGGTAGAAATGAGTCAGTGGGTGAGAAAGCAGTTGCACAAATTAAATTTGAGAGCAAAGGCTGAACAAAAATGGATCCATCTCAGGAAATTCATTCATTCACTCATTTATTCATACATTTACCAAAAGTTTGTTGAAACACCATTCTGGGACATGAAATTTTATCACTGAAAAAAATTGGCAAATATCTCTGTCCCAGTGCAGGTTGTATTCTGGTGGGGGAATACAGACAAAAGACAACTAACCTAAGAGGTAAATAAATTGTAATATTTTTTTATTTATCTATTCATTTATCAGAGACAGAGAGGGCACACAAGAACACAAGCAGCAGAGCAGCAGGCAGAAGGAGAAGCCGACTTCCTGCTGAGCATGGAGCCCAAGGGAGGACTCGATCCCAGGACCCTGGGTTCATGACTTGACCCAAAAGCAGACACCTAAACACTGAGCCACCTAGACATCCCAGAAGTAAATAATTATAGAATGTTACTATAGAACAAGAATGAAATCCCAAGGAAGGATTCCGAAGACAAGGTAAGATAAAATGTGAAGGCAGGTGCAGGTAGGAATTTGGAGGTAAGACCAAACGGACTAGGGCAGGGAGTTGAAGAGCCCTTAGGGACAGATGGAGAGTTGCTTTGTTTTGACACCAATCAGGGTGCTGATGTTCATTCTCATCCATTCATTCATTCAGTTAATGATCATGCATCACCCACCTTAGGTATACAAATCACTCTGCTAAACACACAGTTTATGAAAGATGCCCACCCCCAAGAAACTCACAATTCAGAAAACGTTTTGAATACACATGACATCATCTAGGAAAGTTAATAAAATTCAAACTTCCAGCCTTCACTCTTAGAGGGCATAGTTCTGTATCATTGGCATTTTCAAGAAGATTTCTAGGTGGTTTGACATATAGTTAATGATAAATAGGAAGAGTAGAGGTAGACATGAGCACAGGAAAGTCATTTACTGCAAACAGAAGATTACATCTGCAAACCTTCCTGGAAAAGAAGTGCCCACTTAATTCTTCAAGGTTAAGTAGGAGTTGCCCAAGCAGGTATGAAGAAGGGACTCTAGCAACCAGAGGGGGAAACATGAGCAATGACACAAAAATAGGATGAACTGCATGGGGAGTGATCACCATTTGGCATTGTTGGAAGCCAAAGTGATTAGAGTTAGTAAGAGAAAGTTGGGGCAGGAGAAGTCATATTGAACAAGCAACTGTCAGTTAGATCTATTGGTTCTCCATTCCACAGGCTCACATTTCTCCTGGAAAAAAACAACAGATAGGACTTCTAGTGTGGACTTGGCCAACCCCTGGGCATTATTCTCAGCCCTCACTTCTTTTTTCTAACCTAGTGTCCACCCACTCTCAAGTACTGGTAAGATCCATATCAGAACATTGGGTTATTCCTGAAACAGAATAGCTAATCCCTAAATGTTTGTTAGTAAATTCATTCCACAAGCAGTTGTTGGTTTGGGAGATGTTGCACAGAGATGATTTGAAGCTGTATCTTAAAAATTTACCAAGGGTAATCACAAAAAAATGCATAGGGTATATAGGAATCCAAGCCTACTTGGGAAATTATGATGGCTTCCATAAGGTGGGTCAGCAATAGTCAGGGGGAAGTAGGAAATGGGGCTAGTTAAAAAGATTAAAGACAGATTTTGAGTGTCTTGAATGTTACATAAAACAGATTGAACTTTATTCTGAAGATAAAGAGGCCATCTGTTTTTTGTTTGCTTGCTTTAAATATGAGTTGAACATTTTCTATATGCTGGTCATCATGACAGGAACTGAAGATATGACAATGATCAAACAGAGGTGGTTCTGTCTTCTTAGAATGTATAGCCTAGAGAGAAAAAGAGATAACAGACCAGTGCCTTGGGGTGTCTATCACTATCCCAGCCAGATGAGAGATCCTATGTTGGCCACCCTGGTGCTATATGAAGGTCCTTCCTTCAGGCCACCATAAACCCTCTGGTGGCCCCCAGTCCAACCCTCTATCCCTGAGGAATCATGGATGCCCTAGAGAACTGAACAAGATGGTGACTACTCAGGCAGGTCAGATTGAGAACTGAGCAGAGCACAGGATATAGACAGTATCATATCTAGCTGATCACTCAAAGGCATTACTTCAGCTGTTGTCAACAAGAGACTTTCGGTAGTTGGTAACAAGAAAGAAAACCAGGTACTACTCAGGCTTGCACATTTCTCTGGTTTCCTGATGCTGGTCATGGAGACTTTATCCAGTCCAGAAGTAGGAATAGTCTTCACAGTGATTGACTATTGGCATCTTTCTGCTTCATATTAGAAACAGTGCCTTTAAATCTTTAAATAGTCAAGTACACCAAACAAATGTAATCACAAAATGCCAAGAAGCAAAACCCACTTAAATAATGATCATTTTCCTTATCACCACTTTCTGAAAGCTCATTATATCTGAACTCACTAAACAAGATTTCACAGACTCTATTTGTCTAGTTTGTAATTAAAGCACCAGTTTTCCCCAGTCTGAAGTCACGTGGGGGCGGGGGGGACTTCAGCAAATTGTTCTCAAAATGGCATTCTTTCTAAATTAGTTGTAAAATTTACATTGCAACCTACTCCCCATTAATAAAGTGTATATTTTAAATTCATGTTATTCTAACTTAATTAGCTATTTGCTACTCAGGAAAAAGGTAATCAGGAAGGCAGGAGATGGAAAATGCACAATGTGTATGTCTAATAACTATTTAATAATTACACTGGAACCTTCATAGTCAGACAACTCAAGCACTCCAAAGTCTAAGAGTGCTGGCTTTTCTCTACTGGAGTATCCACCTACAGAACAATCTCTAGGATTTATTAGAAGGAAAACAGGTGGTAGGATTGTGAACTTTGTCTTAAATTCTGCTAGGTGGTAACATGGAACAAGATGAGAACTGTAGTTAAAAAGTGTAGAATCAGTTAATTTAAGGTCCCTCTGAGAATTATAGGGCATCCAGACTAATACTTAAGTAAAATACAAATATATTTTCTCTTCCATAAAGAAGTATGGATACTGGCAATATTAGGCAGAGTAGCTTTTTTAATTTGTTGGGACCAAAGTCCCTCCTATCTTGCTGTTCTGGCATCCTTGGCACCTCAGAGTCCAAGATGGCTGCTCAAGTACCAGTCATCATATCTCCCAGCGGAAGGAAGAGGATAAACAAAGGGCTGCCTTTGGGAACATGTCCTCCAAATCATACATGACCTGCTTACATACCAGAACATGGAAATTAGACACACTGGACTGTATAAGAGGATAGGAAATGTATTTCTATTCATGACAAGCATGCATTCAGCTAAAATTTGTTTATGAATGAAACATAAAAGAATATTTGGGGTAAAAAAAGATAATTCTCTGCTGGGGTCAGGGAGTAGGGTACAATTTTTTTAACCCAAGAGGAGCATCCATCCTAGGGACTAGAGAAAAATTAGCTTGAGTACTTGCTGGATGCAGAAAGCCTCAGAGTTTCTAGCACCCATCAACTACTTTCTCAGATGCCATAGAATCCTCTCACCTTTCATTTCCCTTGCTGAAAAAGAAGAGACATAGAAAAGCTCTGCACATTTGTGAGGGAGATTTTTGGCTCCTTTTCCCTCCACACTAACCAATGAAAGCTTCCCTTGTTTAATGAAAAAGAGTTTAAATCATTTCATATTTCAGATGGAATTTTCATAATATATTCATTTTTATCTGACTGAGCCCTACCTTTTACAGTAATTCATGCTCCTTCAGATAACATTGGTAGGCTGTGAGCAGGAAGAAAAAAAAAAAAAAAAGAGGGTTACTCTCCATAGTGAGACACCAAAGTGTTTGCCAAGAAAGAAAAGCCTGGCATGCCAGAAATCTAACTTCTGGGAAACCAACCAAGGATTGTTTGCCCATTCATCCCTGCTGTTCAGAGGAAACAGCCCCTCTTTTTACAAAAATTCCATCCTTTTGTTCTTACAAATTCTTCAAATGCATACTGGGGCAGGGAGGGGAGTATAGGGTGGGTGGAGAATGCAACAATTAAATGTCAGATCTCATCCCAGATTCATGAAGTGGAGATAAGGGGAAAAATCAGGGTCAAGTATGGCTTTGTTCAAAGATAAAAATCCAAGTGTTACAGAATGGTGTTATGTCAAATGGAGAAAGACAACTATCACATGATCTCCCTGATATGAGGAAGTGGAGATGCAACGGGGGTGGGAGTTAAGGTGGTAGGAAAAGTAAAAATGAAACAAGATGGGATCGGGAGGGAGACAAACCAAAAGAGACTCTTAATGTCATAAAACAAACTGAGGGGGGTGGGGGGGAGAGGGGTTGGGAGAGGGTGGTGGGGTTACATTATATGTTTAAATAAAGCTTAAATAAAAAAAAATTTAAAAAAAAAGAATCAGAAATGAAGTGCAGAAACACTAGGTGACATCTGGCAATCCCTTGGGTATCTGTCTCAGCCTTATTTTTGTGTTTATTATGTTAAAACAGTTTTTATCATTTCAAAAAGATTCCTTGTTAATTTCACATCATATGAAAAATAAAGTAATACAAAAATTAAATGAGGAAATAGAAATTCCCTCTTGTTTTGGGAGGTTTTCCTTTAAATACCCTAGTTGTCAGAGCACTCTGACCACCAAGAAATGCTTTCTATTGCTTTTTATATGGGGTTTCCTATTCTTTTTATGGAAGATATCCTAAGGTCTACATGAACATTGTGTGTAATTCCTGGAGCTATACTAGATATAAAGGATACCAGCAATCTGGCTAGTTTAAGATAATACAGATAAGCCCCCTCCTGATATAAAATCACACATTGCTGAAAAAATATAACAAACTGTTTAACACAGAAATTGACTTGAAAGAATTTAAGGGCTTTCCAGGCTTCTGAAATAAAGGAGAAGTAAAATCAGTATGATAAGCTCAGACTGATGCTGGGAGGATTTGGCACCAGGTTACGTGTCACAGGTGATGAGAACTTGAGTTCTGCTATCCAGGAAGGTGCAGGAGATAGGATTGTAGTCCCATGAAAGCAAAGAGCTGGAGCTGAGTCTGCATAAATTCCAGATTTCTTAAGGGTTGTCACCTCAATGAAAACACTGTTCACTGCCCTTGGAGATAGCAAGGAAGTTGATTCCATCAAGAGAATTAACTGAGCTTAAAAGGCACTAAGGAGAAACTGACACTCAGAACTGTGCTATTAAGATCATAAATTACAATAAAAACTAGTCTGATAATAATAAATTATACATTTGTCCAAACTCACAGAATGTGCAACACTAAGAGTGAACTCTAATCTGAAGTACGGATTTGGAGTAATAATAGTGTATCAAGTTGGTTCATCAATAGTAACAAATACAGAAGGGATGCCAGGGTGGCTTAGTCAGTTAAGTATCTGCCTTAATCTCAGGTCATGACCCCAGAGCCCTGGGATCAAGCCATGCATCAGGCTTCCTACTTAGTGGAGAGTTTTCTTCTCCCTCCCCCTCTGGACATGTTCTCTCCTCTCTCACTCTCCCTTTCTCAAATAAATAAATAAAATCTTTTTTTTTTTTTAAGTAACAAATGCACCATTCTGGAAAATAAAAGAAAAAGAAAAAAAGATGTACCATTCTGGTGAAGGATGTTGATAATAGGAGAATTTGTGTGGTATAGGGTATATGAAAAATCTATGTGTCTTCCTCTCAACTTGGCTGTGAAACTAAAATTTCTCTTAAAAAAATAGTCTTTAAAAAAAAGCTGATTCTAGCCCATTAAAAAATCCAAGACTCCCCCAGGAACAATTAAGAAGCTCCTCATAGCATACCCACAGGGAGAAAAAAAAAAGTGGTTTAAAAAAGAAAAAACTTAACAACCACAAGGAAACAGGCTACCACAATGGATCGTCAGGTGCAATGCATATAAGAATTAATGTTTTAAGAACTGGCAATAACAGCAACAACCACCAAAACAAGAACTAAGACCAAATATTAAATATATATCCTTTTAAATAAATAAGTAAATACTAAAGAGAAAAAAGAAAATAGAATATAAGCATCAAAAATAACTTAAGCAGCAAATACGGTGTGAAAAAAGGAAACAAATTTGAAAATGTCCAAAACAAGATTTTCATTCATAAACAAATATGTTGTTGTAGTTTAAGTTGAATAAATTTAATTAAAATTCAGTATTATTGAAATAACTTCTAGTAAACTGAATGATCTGACAGAGCCATAAAGAATGTAGGAGTGCAGGAGATGGAGAATCAGTAGCAAAGAGAGAAAGAGACATAGAGATAAAGAAGGTGCAATATACATCTAAGAGGAGTTCAAAGACTCAAGAGAATGAGAGGCGTTTATATTTGAGGAAACACAGATGACAAACTTTTCAGTATTGAAGAAAGATTTGCATCTCCAGCTTGATGAATTACAAGTTCTCAAAAAGACAAATACAAATATAGTTTTCCCATGAAAAACCAAAGAGAACTACAGAACATCAAAGTAAAAACAAGAAAAAATAAAAATACAGACTAATTCCAGGAAGAACAAATAGAGAGTAGGTAGACTTTTCATCAGAAACAATAGATGCCAGAAAGTAATGAAGCATTGTCTTCAAAGTAGTGAAGAAAGTCATGGTCAGCTCAGACTTCTAGAGCCAGAGAAATCACCAAAGATGAGGGCAATACAAAGACATTTTTAGATCAATGCTTATAGACTCTTCCTCAAAAATGCTACATAAAAATACATTTCAGAATAAAGGAACATGTGAAGGCAGAAAGAAAGAATGCAGTACAGTAAGTATAGGTGAACAAACAAAATCCATGAACCTGTGGTTTAAAAAAAATTGCTTTGTCTTAGGGTCGCCACACATTCATTCTCACATTCATGAGATGAGCTACATATTTATCATTCATTTCAAGAAAGTGTTTGAATCTTGGTTTGAACTTGTTGCCTAACAGTGTTCTTTGTTTTTGTTTTGTGTGTTTTTTTTTTCAAGGCAGCTACATTTTTCTAAAAGCCTATGTCCCATATCAGATTAAATAAGCTTGTAAGAATAAAATTTATGAGGATGATAATTCGGATGGCTTAAAAACAAGGTGGAGCTTGAATTGTAGATTATATTATGAGGAAGGACAAAAGTATTAATTAGCTTTACACGTTGTAAGAATGCTTAATAATTATGATAATTATGTTTAAATTCCAAAAAAGAAAAGGAAAAAAGATTTAGATAAAACTCAAGCTTTCAAGCAGAAGGTGGAAAAAGAAGAAAACAAAACAATAAAAAGTTAAATACAAAATGCAAAATAAGATGTAGAAATACATCCAAATATGAGCCTAATCCCAATAAATACTGGATCCTCAGACTTGGTTTAAAAAGTAGGTTGTTTACTCTTCTTCAGATCTAAAACAAGATCTCTCATTTCAGCAGATATTTATTATCTATCCACAAGTCACTGTGCATACAACAATAAATAGAAGAGATGGTTATTTTCTCTTTATGGAATTTATATTCTAAGAGGGTGAAGTAATTAGTAAACAAATACATAATACCGACATAAATAAGTCTTCAGTGAGTTGAATAGTGTCCCCCAAAATTCATGTCCACCCAGAACCTCTGGGTGTGACCTTTTTGGGAACAGGTCTCTGCAGATATAATTAGCTAAGTAAAGGTGAAAGCATACTGAATTAGAATGGATCCTGGGTCCAGGGACCTGTCATCTTAAGAAGAGATCACACACAGAGATGCATGCATGGGGAAGTGGGCCTTGTGAAGATGGAAGCAGAAGTGGAGTAATGTGTCAACAAACCAAGGAGCACCAAGGAGTCCACCTCGGTGCCAGAAACCACGCGACGCTAGGAGGAGACAAGGAAGGATTCTTTCTTAAGGTCTTCAGAGAGAACATGGCCCTGTTGACAGTTTGATTTCAGGATTCCAGCCTCCAGAACTGTGAGGGAGTAAGCTGTTTGTTGTATAAGCCAACCAATTGTGATACTCTGTTATAGCAGCCCTAGGGAACAAACACAAAGTCTTTTGGGTTTTGTTTGTCAGTCTTATTATTGAAGTACAGTTGACATACAATGTGATTATTACTTTCAGGTGCACAACCATTGTGATTCAACAATTCTATACAGGACGCAAAGCTGAGCAGGATAAGTATAGCCCCCACCATCCAATGTTATTACGATGTTATTGACTATACTTCCTGTGCTATACTTTTTACCCCTGTGACTTATTTAATAACTGGAAGTTTATCTCTCTTAATTCCCTTCACCTATTTCATCCATCTTCTGACCCACTCCCCTCTGACAACCACCAGTTTGTTCTCTGTATTTATGAGTCTCTTTCTGTTTTTTGTTTTGTTTTGTTTTTGTTCTTGTTCTTTTGTTTTGTTTTTTAGATTCCACATATAGGTGAAATCCTATGGTATTTGTCTCTCTCAGTCTGACTTATTTCACTTAACATAATACATCCTCTAAGTCCATCCCTGCTATGGAAAATGGCAGGACCTCATCCTCTTGGAAAAATAAAGCTGGTTAAGGCATAGGGGGTGACTGCAGGGCAGGGACTCTTAGGTAGGAATGCTGAGAATGGTCTCTCAGAGAATCAAAATGTGAGTAGTGGGCCTGGAGGACAGCAGGGAGGGGTGCTCACAGTAGAAGACAAAGCAAGAACAAAGGCCTAGAGAGAAAATATCCGCGGTTCCTTCTCTGAGCATCAGGAAGGCTTGTGCTGTAAGTGGCCAAAACGAGGAGGAGATTGAAAGGAAACACTCAGAAATAGCCAGGAGCTCATTTTATTGGACCTTATAATCCATGGCTAGGAGTTTTGAGTTTTATCATATGTGTGCCTGGAAGATCTGGAAGACTTTAAGGTAGGGAGCATTCTTAGCATATTTAATAAGAAGTAAAATGAAAGGTAAAAATGAATCACCATGTAAAGACTGTTAAGGAAGGAACAGAAGAACAAAGTCTGGGCAAATAGAAATCAAAGGACAGCTGGTATAATCCATTAATATCTACCAAAATAAAATAAGTAAAAAGAACTAGCTAAACCATGATAAAAGAATAATGCATAAAGGTCATAAAACAATTGTTAATTTCTATGTATCAAACAATTTAACCTCAAAATAAATTTGAAAAAGGAGGAGGTGAAAGACAAGAGAATCACAACAAAAATCACAATACACAGAATAGGAGAGTTGGAAACATCTCTCTGAGATTTAAAAAATAAAAGAAAGAAAGAAAATACAGATGATTTCGAAGACGAATACAGAGATTTTGAACAAGTCAATTAGCTAGTTTGATTGCATGTATAAAGTTTAGTTCACTGATATAGCCCTGTACCTAAAAAACAGAAATTATACTTTATTTGCAAGCATATACGGAATATTTATAGAAGTCAGTCACACAGTGAAAAAAAAATGACATCACATAACTCATATTCTCTGAATATCATGTAATAAAATTAGAAGACAAGTAATGGCGGGGTAAACTCTGACTGGTCTTTCTCTTAGTCAGTATACACTGAGTATATAATAAGTGCCAGATATTTTTCTGTGTTTTGTGTATCAGTTCATAACAACCCAAACAGTACACTCATTTCAAGATAAGGGAAAAGGATTGGGAGTTGGAACAACTTACCTCAGGCAGGCAGCACTGTTGGGTGGAGATCTTGTTGGCTGATTCTGTGCTGCCTTTTCATTGATTTAGCCAATTATATATTTTTAATTATTTATTTGTTTTATTTTGTATTAATATATAATGTATTATTTGCCCCAGTGGTACAGGTCTGTGATTCATCAGTCTTACACAATTCACAGCACTCACCGTAGCACATACCCTCCCCAATGTCCATAACCCCACCACCCTATCCCTAACCTCCCTACCCCCCAGCAACCCTCAGTTTGTTTCCTGAGATTAAGAGTCTCTTATGTTTGTCTCCCTCCCCCGTCCCATCTTGTTTCATTTTTCCCTCCCTTCCGCCCACAACTGCCCTCCCTGCCTCTCCAATTGCTCATATCAGAGAGATCATATGGTAATTGTCTTTCTCTGATTGACTTATTTTTACTTACCCTCTAGTTCCATCCACATCGTATCCTAGCTATAGCCTGGGTGGATGTTCATCTTTACACAGTGAAGCTACAGGTACACGGATATGAGTAAACCTCTGGAGCTAGATTGCTTGAGTCTGATTTTGAATTCAGACATTACAGCGGGAAAACTCAGTTTCCCTCCTCTTTGTCTCCTTTACTGTCACAATCTGCCAATAATAGGGGGTAGGTCCCCAAGTTACCCACAACTTCTGTTGAATTTGGCTACAAATCAGAGCTTCCCACGACCCCCTCTTTAGGTTTGATTAATTTGCTAGGGCAGCTCA
>ML101336.1:0-27213 GCA_003697995.1 Taxidea taxus jeffersonii | reverse complement strand
GGAACTCAGGGAAAGACTTACATTTACCAGTTTAGTAAAGGAGGTGATAAAGGATACAGATGAGGAGGAGCCAGATGAGAGATACACAGGTGGGGTCTGAAACAGTCCTGAGCTCAGGAGCTTCTGTCCCCTTGGAGTTGGGGAGTGTCACCCTCACAGTGTGGATGTGTTCAGTATCAAGAGAGTTTTCTTGATACTGTACTATTGAGATTCCATAAAGGCTTTCTCACATAGGCAGGATGAAATAGTAACTGCATTTCTAGTCCCTCTCCTCTCTCTGGGGTTAAATTCTGAGTTTCTGATCTTAACCTGGCCTTTTAGGTGACCAGTCTCCATCCAGCAGCCATCCAGGACCTCACTCAGAGTTCCCATCATTAGAATGAAAGATGCTCTGCTCCTAGTGCTCTTAGCACTTGGGAATTTACAAAGGTTTTAGAAGCTTTGTGCCAGGAGCAGGGAGTAGGGACCAATACACCTATATTTTTCTATTATCTCACAGACATCAAATGAGTAATTAACTTCCTTTGACTTCATTTCCTCACCTACAAAATGGGTTTAATAATAGTACCTACTTTAAAAGCTTATTGAGAGAGTAAAATGAATTAATACATGTGATATATTTTAAGCCTTGTGGGGTCCATGGTAATCACCTATTAGGGACCAGCCTTTGCTATGATAAACATCCATACCCCCAGGCTTCCATGATCTACTTTATTGTCCATAGTACAGTATACCTTGGTCAAGTTTTAAATTCCCACTCATTTTAACTCCTACCTGTATACTATGATGCTGACCTTCCTCTGGGTGGTCACAATAGGAAGCACAAAGTTCTGCCACACCCTCACCATTTACCCCTACTCCTACTTGACACCCCCTTTCACAGTTCTGATCACTCCATCTTCTTAAACTGTCTTTCCATTCAGGATCATTTTAATCATTTGAGATCAAGGGCCTCATATCAAAGATGTTCAGTGATTCATTTCCTTCTGTTTGACACTCACGGCTCCTGGACTCTTTGAATCAGTCATTATTGTTCATACCAACTATTCCAATGTCCTTTTAAGAAGCCCCTTATGCCTTCAGCCAGTGTCCTTCCAATCTACTACAATTAATTTTCCAAATAATTACCAAATTTCCCACAATATTAATCTATTTAATATTTTCTCTTAATTCGATAATATTTATCTAGTTGGCCTCTTTGGTATGTCTAAAAAGACTTAACTTATTAGAAATGTAAATTTAATCATGGCACTTCTCTGCTTTCCACTGTATTAACCACTCCCTGATGCTTCCAAACTAACCTGAGCATCTCCAAAGGGTATCCAAAGTCCATCCTCAGGATCATAGGATCTCAGGAGCCAAGGGAATGACTCTGAGTTCCTTAAAGAGCAAATTCTGGTTCATGTTTTCATGCCATTTCAGGCAGTTCTCACTCAAATTTTTCCCTCTTCTCTCTGTCTGGAGAATGCCTATCTGTAGATAAAATGACAAGGCAAACACTGTAGCTCTCAATATATCTTTTCTACTGATTTCTGTCTTACTGCATAATAGTTTATCAACATGATTTATAAAAGGTATAATTAAATGTCTTGTAAATTTATGTTTTAGTGACTTTTTGTATAAGAGGGTCCATGCATCAGAAAATAATTTGTTGGCAGATTCCATGTCTCCATGTGGGATTTGCAGAACCCAGTGAATGTTGAGTTTGGGAAATTTCTGAGCAGGGTGGAATAATTCCTTAAGCTCTGGAGTGCCAGGCAGGGAGTTCTGGATTGTTCCTTTCAAATCCAAATCTCAAGGACTCTGATTTTGCTCTTTGTGTTTGTCTAAAGCACACAATTTAACCTCCCAACTTGGAGGAAAGAATTATCCAACTGATTCTTCTCAACCCAAATCTGGAGAGTCCGTCAATGAACAAATCAAAAACCTGGTTTACTTTTCCTTAGTAGTGCTCAGAGGCTGGAAACCATCAAGGGGATTCTTAAAAAGAAAGAGTAAAATAATAAAAGTAAAATTTAAGTTCTACTCCTACTGCTTGGCATAAACTTGAACAGTGTGTGTTCAGGAAACACAAAATAATTATACTTAGTTAATACACACCAGACTTGTTTATCCAAGGTAAACTAACCTCAGAAATTCAAATCACATGGATCTTCCTATCTGTACAATACTAAATAAACAAAAGCCAGGTCTTGTATTCTGTATTATGGGGTACAGAAAAAGATATGAGTAAAAGACTGTATTTACGATGGCTGAGACACCACACAGTGCACTATAGACCCACCCGGCCAGGGTGATGATCCTAGACCCATTTCACAAGGACACTAACTGATCATCAAGAAGTCAAGAGCTGTGACTCAGTGCACATGGCTTGTAAACCAGATGTTGTGAAAACTGTATGTAGTAATGCATAGAAAGTAAAGAAAAATGACTAGCATATGCATGCCTTCAATAATATTGGATATTAATATTATAGCATATTGGACAAAGCTTGACAGTTTGTAAGGTGTGTATGACACACACAGTTGTGTTGGTTGAGTCAAGTTTGAAAATCACATCAAAGAAGAAAACCTATGGAAGGATAAGCAAGAAACTGCTAGTAGGGGAAGGATACTAGTGGTTTGGTAAGAAGATTTAATTTAATTGTACATCCTTTTGACAGTTTGATTTTTTTTTGCTTATGCACACGTATTTTTATTTTCAAAAAGCCATTGTATTCTTCATCTACTAGAGATTAAGAGCAGAACATATATTCCGATTTTAGCTCTAATGCTTTCATCAGAGAAGGATGATGTCACCTCGGATTATGAGTTGGGCTGGGAGAGGTGGTGGCCTATTTTTTTAAGAGCTTTACGGAAGCATAAGGGATATACCATGAACTGTACATATTAAATGTGTATGATTTGACGTTGGAACATATGCATGTACCCAGGATACCATCACCATCATTAAGGTAATAGACATAGCACCTGTAGTTAAAAACACGGGATTGTGCGCTACAAAAATGTTAAAAGTGAAAAAAAAAGTTAAAAAAAAAAGTTAAGTATTCTCACCACAAAAGAAAAAAAAAAAATAGGAGACAAGGAAGATGTTGGATACGTCAATAAACTTTTATGGAGTAAAAAAATACTAACACTTACCGAGCATTTTCCAGCTGTTATCACTCTCAATTTAATAATATGAAAAAGAAGTTTAGTGAATTAGTGATGCATTTAAGGTCACACAGTAAGAAAAGGAAAGAAGACCCAAACCCCAACCCACTGACTTCCAAGACTCATAACTCATTATGACAACAACGTTGCCATAATAAACAAAAGCTATCCTGTTTCTAGCTCTTAGACATTTTTAGAGGCACTGGATTCTCTCATATCTGTGAAAATGTTTTAAGTGTCCTAACAACAATTAAAACATCCACTTTCTTTTTTTTAGCTTCCTCTTATTTTCTCAGCGTTCCAAGATTCATTGTTTAGGCATCACATCCACTTTCTTTTCTTTTCATACCACAAATATTTGACCATTACTTTTAAACACTGTGTGGGTGACTGACTTTTCAACCCATCCGGTCAGGTTGTGATGCAGCATCCCAGCGTAGACATAGACTCAGACCGGCTTTGGATTGGTTTCCTCTCTGCATCCTTCAGGGGCTCCCAGGGTAATATTTTCTATGATTTCAATTGAAACTATGAAGGATGCTTATCCTGAAATGAGTCTAAAGCATATGTTCCCACTTCTCTTCACTGTATCCCTGAAATTCAGAACTGTTGCATCAAGTCTGACTTCATCCAGGGCCTGGTGAGGTCCTTTCCTTTCTCTGTCCCCACACAGCAGCTTAAACCCTGGCACTCTGCCCACACTGTATCATATTTCCTTTCATTTGGAGTTTTGCTTTATTCTTCCCCCTCTGCTATGAGAGTGATTCCCTCCCAGAGCTGTGGAGCTTGGGTGCCATATAAATTAAAATTTAATATGTGTTATTATGATCACTATTATTATCATTGCTGTTATTAATAATGTTCTTTTTGGCAGCGTTTGGAAGCCATTCCAGCAGTGACATTTGGCTCCCAGGATAATGGATCTTTTTATGTACAGGCTTGTAGACTTGATGCCTGCGGTTTTCATTGCAGAGAGAGCAATTGCCTGACATCAGGAGGCCTGCAGGAGCTGGGAAACTACGAGCCTTGGTTGTGTTTTCCAGTGTGAACCAAATCTCTCTGGATGACCAAGATGGAAACACTCTGCCACAGTCACTGAAGGAAACAATGAACCCACGCAATTATTTATTCATTCATTCATGTAATAAAAGTTCATTGTTCACTTGGGGAGCATTTATTTTATTCTTTTTAAAATAAAATAAGGGCAAACACTGTTGTAAATGCTGGGGATGATAGGGTGGCAGACTGTAGCTTTTCCATTATAGAGCTGAGGGTCTTGCAGTAGAGGGTAAACCATAACTGAGACAAGCGCTAGGAGAGTCAGGGGCGTAAGAGTGATGGGTGGTGCAGGTGAGGGCGATGGTGTCTCTGAGTGATCGGTGCTCAAGTGAGAGTATGAAGAATGAGGAGGAGTTCACTAAACACAAGAAGGGACAAGGTTCCAGAGAAACAAAGTAATACATGCCAGAGCCCAGTGTATGAAGATGAGAGCAGGTCCTAGCTCAGGCTGTGTTAGAGGAGACTGTGCCACCAAAGGGATCTGATGAGGGCTGCCATCTGTGACCAACAGGGAAGGGATACAAAATGAATCACCAATGGGTACTCATTGACCCTACCTTCCTTATACTATAGCAGGGAGATAAGGCATGGCTGACAGTGCACATGCTGGAAAATGTATGATCTGATTTTGGAAAAGACAGAGAGAGTTGACATCTGTAGGCAATCAGGAGAGCTCCCTGAAGGAGGTAGAATTTGAACATAAGGATGACAGTCCAGCTCCTAGATCCATGTTGAGCCTAGGGGGTTTCAGACTAGACAACACCACCCAGAGTTCAGTGTCGTTGTCTGGACAGAAGATGTATGAGGGGACTGCAAGGCATGAAGCCGGGAAGGGTAATCAGGGAAAAGCATTTGGGGAGAAAATGACTCTAAATGGGAGGCGCATCATAGATCCAAGTTGTGGTCCAGAAAGAGGAGCCCCATTGCAAGTCAGCGGGGCGGCATCCAGCAGGACACCTGGTAAAGAAAATATGCAAGCTGGAAGGTGGTGCGTAGTGCTGGGAAAAACTCCCTGGTCACCAGGAAGTGGCTCAAGTCTGTTTTGTCAAGTGTTACAGACTCTGTCGTGAGAGAGGAGAGTGCCAGGAACGATCCATCTGGCCTGGGTGGCTTTTCCCTTATCCAGGCATAAGGCCATGCTGCTCTGGCAGGCCATGCTGAAAAGAGCATCTAAACCCCTGATTTTCAACCTCATGTTACTTTATCACTCTGCCTTGATTTTATTTATTTTCTTGTTTTTACCAAACACAACTTTCTTGGCCCAGAACAACTTGGCTTTTCCAACCCTGTGGGTATGAGCAAAGCAGCAGTTACAGAAAGGGAAGTCTCTGAGGCCCAATATGCAAATGGCCACATTTTTCATGTGCCTGAGGGTCTCAGAATCACAACTCCCAATAGCTAAATATCCTCCAGAAAGTGGAAGAATGGAAAATTACTTTTTTTTAAATGTTTAACCTAATTTATAGAGAATGAATTCCCTTAAACATTTTAAAGATTTTCTGATTCAGATTCACTGCTAGATTACTTTGGAAGTTAAGCCCAAAATTGTTCTTTCTTATTTAACTGCTAACTGGGAATCCTGTGAAGACTGACCTGGAAGGACTTGATGCCTTTCCATCTGCCCTGGGGACACACTCAGCAGCTTCATGAATTCACATTTCCTTTTTATGATGTGAGAATGCTTTCAAAGATAATCATGTTCTCCAGGAATAAACCTGAGGTCATATAAGATCACGCCAATTTCCCAGGTTCATGGAGACCACTTGTGTCTCTCTGATCCCAAGCCTGGTGCTCTTTCCGCTTTATCCTGAGGACTTCGTTCCAGCTGGAGTGCTGGAAGCCTCACCTTCTCTCAGTAGTCACAGCCTCCTTAGAGCATGAGAACAGTGTGGAGAGAGATACTGAGAAGAGTGTCAGGTATATAAAATCAGTGGCCCCTTCCCTCTGTGGAACCAGGTGAAATACTATTTGTAACCAAACCACCCAATACTGCAGGTGACCTGTAAGGCATTTAAACTCTAGATTTTGGTAGTTGTTGGTAATTAAATATTCACTGTAGTGATTGAGTCCCTCATTTTTTTTTTTTGCATTTGTTTATTGCACGCCTTTTCTTAGGCAGGCACGTACCTATCATTTTCTTTCAAGCCCCCGTCTAATTTAACTAGATTAATCTGTCCCCAAATAGACTGCTAGAGGTACATTTAGTACATGCAGATTTACTTCTGGGTCCATTTTACACAAGGGCATAAACCTGGAGCAAGTAAACAATCAGTTCGTGATGTACTAAATGCAAAGTTCAAAGCAGTGAAATAGTGGCTCAGTCTTGAGTATCCTTCTTGCTCTCAGTAAAGTTGAACTTCTTCCACACTCATTCCTCCAGCTGTGGCTCTTATTATTTCCAAGACTCGTCAAAATGCATTCCACTTGACCTCTTTTGTTATATGTGTTTCCAATGCGTATCAAAAACATAATCTTGGATGCCATTCTTTTTAACATCGCAAAATCCCATACTAACTAGAATACTATGACATGTGAATCCTCATCCCACCAAAAAGCAGATGAATGAAGATAATAAAGCAATGTTCATTTCTGTCACATTCCCTGGCTAAATGCTTTCACAGACCCCCCTTCCCCATAAACCATCCCGAAGAGGACATGCTTCTTAGAGCATTATCCTTCTCACAAAAGGTAAGGGATATTTTAAATTATTTCCCCATCCCAAATAAGAAAGGGAAAAAAAAAAAAAAAACAGAGTCAGAGTACCATGAAGATGATATTGGTACCATGACAGGAAATTGGGTGGTTCCATAAAGGCTAGTGAGGGAAATTGCAAGCTGTCTCTGTGGGCACTACAGGACAGGATGCAGGTAGAAGATGAAAGCAAGTTGAAGAAAACAGAAGAAAGAATCAGTGAACTCAAAGACCAATCCATATAATGTTGGCCTTGATGAGCAAAGTGGAAAATGTTTTGTTTTGTTTTAATGATCAGAGCCTTGGTGAGATGTAGGATAATTTCAAGAAGTCAACCACAATGTGAAATCAGACTCCTAGACAAGAAATGAATGAAGCATGAAAGATACATGGAAATTAAATTTATGGCCAGAATTTCCCCCAAATTTTGTATTATTAACAATAATAACATTAACTTACAGATTTAAGGATGTATTCAGTAGGTTTGCTGAGTTAAATGAGTAAAATGAAACTCAAAGCATTGATATATCATAATTTAATTTCTGAAAACTTAAATGAATACAAAGATCTTAAAAACATTAAAAAAAACTCTACAATAATAGAATAGCAGAGGAGGGAAGACTGCTTAGCAGAAACAACAGAAATCAATAGACAATAGAAATCCTTAAAATGTGGAAAGAAAAATTCAACCCAAATTTCCACATACAGCTAAAGTGTCCTTGAAAATTAAGGACAAAAACAAGACCTTTATGGAGAAACAGTATCTGAAAAATATTGTGGACAATAAACTACACTGCAAGAAATGTTAAAGGAAGATAAGCTAAAGAATACCAGTGGGAAACTAGATCTATCCAAAAGAATAAAAGTACCTGAAATATGCCCCTAAGTAAGTAGAAAAGTTTTGTTCTTCTTTTAGGGTTTTATGGTTTTAGCACTTACATTTAGGACTTTGAGATCCTTTAAGTTAATTTTTGTACATGTTGTGAACAAAGGGTCCACCCTCATTCTTTTGCATGTGGCTATTCGGTTATCCCAGCTGGCCGTTTGTTGACATCTACTCTTTCCTCTTTGAATGTTGTTGGTACCATTTTTGAAAATTAGCTGACCATTGAGGTAAGGCTTATTTCTGGACTCTCAATTCTCTTCCATTAATCTATACATCTACCCTTGTGCCAGGACTGTGCTGTCTTGATATTAATTGCTTTGCAGTAAGTTTTGAAATCAGGGAGTGTGAGAGCTACTTTTTTCTTCTTTCTCAAGATTGTTTTGAAAGGACTTTTTGTTTTTCATTTTATATTAACCTGAACATTTCAAACTGTGTAGGGAAGTAAATGTTATATCTATTTTTATTGAGATATAATTGACATGTAATATTATATTAGTTTCAGGTATACAACATGATTTTAAAAAAATATATTTATTTTAAAGAGAAACAGAGAGAGCATGAGTGGGGTGAGGGGCAGAGAGAGAGGGAGAGAGAGAATCCTCAAATGGACTCCCCACTGAGCACAAACCCAATTGTGGGCCTCGATACCAGGACCCTGAGATCATGACCTGAGCTGAAATTAAGAGCCAGCTGCTCAACCAACTCATCCACCCAGGTGCACCAACATAATTTTATTCTTGTATATATTATGAAACGATCACAATGAGTCTAGTTAACATCCCTTCACACACAGTTACAATTTTTTCTTTTGATGAGAATTTAAAAATCTCTTCTCTTAACAACTTTTAAATATATATATATAATATTATTAACTTTAGTCACCATGCTATGCATTACATCCCCATGACTTATTTATTTTATAACTAGAAGTTTGTATATGTTGACCAATAGTTGAAGATAGTTATTTGAATTTTATAGTCAACTCACTGATTTCTACAAAGAAGTCATTTGGGTTCTCATAGGCATTTATTACACTGAGTCTGTAGTTTAGTTTGGAGGAAAGTGCCATCAAAGTTAAGTCTTGTAATTCATGAGTATGGGATATCTTTCCATTTTTTAGATCTTTAATTGTTTTCAGCAATGTTGTACAGTATCGGTTTCTCACTTTTGTCTTTCGTTTTTGTTTTTCATTATTGTGAATGGTCTTGTTCTCTGAATTTTGTTTTTAGATTGTTCATTGCAAATGTGTCAGAATATAATTGATTTTTTGTATTGATTTTATATCCCACAATCTTGCTAAACTCATTAATCCTAATAGTTTTTAGAGGATTCTTTAAAATGTCCTACATGAAAGATTATGTCACCTATGAGTAGAAATAGATTTACTTCTTCCTTTTTCAATATAGATGCCCTTTATTTCTTTTTCTTGCCTAATTGCCCGGGCTGAAACCTCCAGTAAATGTTTAATAGAAGTGGCAAAGCAGAATGCTAGTTGTCTTTTTCCTGATCTTAAAGATATAGCATCAAATCTTTCACCATTAATTACGATGCTAGCTGGGGTTTTTCTGTAGATGCCCTTTATATCAAGTTGAGAACATTTCCTTCTAGTCTCATCCATTAAATTTTCTCACAAAGCTTCTTTTGTTTGTCTGTTTTGTTTTTGGTTATGGCTCAAACAATTCTTGTACTTTATTCTCTTTATTTATTTAATCTTGTCTTTCCTCTCTCCCTTCCTTCCTTGTGTTAGCAGGGAATAAAATATATACTACAAAGTTGGTATTTCCTTGGTTAACATTCTTTTTACATTTCAGAGTTTCTAAAGGCAGTCTGGAACTAGAGACTGGATCTTGTTGAGACTCAATGTTTAAATAAGGACAGCCAAGAAAAGATGAATATAAGTTTCTAGGATAAGTGAAAACAATCTGTAAGAAAGAGCTGATGGCTCAAACTAGGCAAGCCAATTATGTCAAGACAAGAGGTCAGCATGAGATCAGAGACTGAAGACTAAGTCAAATGGTTTAGGAAACAAACAAGCATAAAACTGAGCCAGGGAACAAAGAGCAGAACAAGAAGTAGATAGGAGAGTTCTAGACTGGGTACATGAATCCAGCTTGAGTGATACAAGTTTCCTAACTGAAGGCCAAATAGGTAGCTTGTGGTAGCAAGCCTAACTGCATCAAAGGCCCAACACCATGACACAATGTGGAGATGAAGCAATATGACCACTCAGAAGGAACAAATGAGGTGTGCAATATGAGCTGCTTATTCTCAGACCCAATAGAGAGAGTGTCCTCCAGTAGCCAAAAGAAAGTTAGAAAAAAGTGGAAATAAGTTTACTCTGGAAATTGTTCAGTGTAGCTGTTTTCTCCTTTTAAAGTTTGTTTTATTAATTGAGTATTGTAAGACATGCTACCAAAAAAAAATCCAGATCTAGTATACTTGCTAAAAAATGTAGTTAGTTTGTATGCCTACTAAGATGATCTGTCCTAGTACTATAAGATAAAAAAAAAGAAATGAATTGCAGTAAAAACAGAATCTTAACACAAAAACATGAAAGAACTGTTCTCCAGAATACTTAATTAAAATATATTCTGCATTGAAATTAGATAACCCATGATACAAGATTTGCTGGAACTCCATGGCAGCCTGGTCTTGCAAGAATGGAATATAGGGCATGGCATCCAGAATGTTTGTGTTCCCCCCAAATTCATAAGTTGAACTCTAATCTCAGTGTGATGATATTTGGATGTGGGGTCTTTAGGAGGTGATTAGACAATAAGGGGGAAACCTCATTGGATCAATGCCTTTATAAAAAGAGGTCAGAGAGCTATCAAACTTTTTTATTCCCCCCCTGCCATGTGAGGTCACAGCAGGAAAAAGGCCCTCTGTAAACCAGGAAGAGGGTATTCACCAAGAACTTGACATTGCTGGCATTTTGATCTCAGATTTCCAGGTTCTGGAACAGTGAGAAAATACACTTCTGTTGTTTAAGCCTCCAGCCTGTGGTAATTTGTTATAGCAGTCCAGACTGACTAAGGCACAGGTTATAAGGCTAGAAAGTCAAAGCACCAGGAGAAGGATGAATGTTTAAAATTATGTAATGCTTTGAGATCAGGATCCAGACAGGAAGCCATATTGGACAGGGGATACAATCTCAGAGGTCAAAGTCTAGAGGCTGGAAATTGGAGATCAGGCTGCCAGCATGGTCTGGTTCTTGGTGGGTGCCTCTTCCTGGCTTACAGAGTGTCATGTTCTTGCTATGCTAGACATGTCTCCAAAGGGAAGGGAAACAAAAGCAAAAATGAACTATTGGGACTTCATCAAGATAAAAAGTTTCTGCATAACAAAGGAAACAGTCAATAGTACTAAAAGGCACTCTACAGAATGGGAGAATATATTTGCAAATGACATATTAGATAAAGGGCTAGGAGCCAAGATCTATAAAGAACTTATTAAACTCAACACCCCAAAAACAAAAATCCACCTGAGAGGTGGGCAGAAGACATGAACAAGCATCTCTCCAAACAAGACCTACACATGGCCAACAGACACATGAAAAGAAGTACTCCATATCACTTGACATCAGGGAAATACAAATCAAAATCACAATGAGATGTCACCTCACACCAGTCAGAATAGCTAAAATTAACAAGACAGGAAACAACAAATGTTGACGAGGATGCAGAGAAAGGTGAACCCTCCTACACTGTTAGTGGGAATGCAAGCTCATACAAACACTCTGGAAAACAGTATGGGGGTTCCTCAAGAAGTTAAAAATAGAGCTACCCTACAATCTAGTAATTACACTACTAGGTATTTACACCATAGGTACAAATATAGGGGAGCACCTGCCCCCCAGTGTTCATAGCAGCAATGCCCACTATAACCAAACTATGGAAAGAGTTGAAAGGCCCATCAACAGATGAATGGATGAAGAAAATGTGGCATATCTATAATGGAATATTAATCAGCCAGCAGAAAGGATGAACTCTAAACATTTACATTGATGTGAATGGAACTAAAGGATATTATGCTGAGCGAAATTATCATATGGTTTCACTCATATGTTGAACATAAGAAACAGGGCAGAGGACCATAGGAGAAGGAAAGGAAAACAAAGTGGGAAGTCATCAGAGAGGGAAAAAAGTCACAAGAGACTCTCAACTATAGGAAACAGAGGGTTGCTGGAGGGGAGGTGGGTAGGAGCTTGGGTTAACTGGCTGTTGGGCATTAAAGAGAGCATGTGGTGTGATGAGCACTGGAGGTTATACAAAACTGATTAATTATTGAAAAACTTGAGAGAGAGAGAGAGAGAGCTAGAAATTCAAATTAAGCTCTGTTCTGTGCCAAAGTAAATGTTTTTTTTTCCACTGTATCAACGACTTTGTAAATTATATTCAAGATATTCAGAGCCTCAATTTTTAGTCTAGGGTGTTCTGGGGGCAGATATGTGTCCCAGATGGAGGAGTAAATGGTGAAATCCATGGGAAAAAGCCAAAGTCAAGAGTTTTTCTAGGTCTAAACTTCTGAGTGTTATATGCAACTGATGAACTACTAAACTCTGTATCTGAAGCTAATGATGTACTTTATGTTGGCTAACTGATTTTAAATAAAATAAAAAACAAATCACTGCCTATTCACCCAAATAATTCAAGTTTGTTTGGTTATCCTTGGTTGGGATAAGAATGGATGTATGAGAAAAAACAGGGTAGCGGGAGGGAACAGAAGTCATTAGAAGTCATCTCACTTAGGAATTTAAGGGGAAAACGACTTGCTTATTCCATGAGAAGATGGTTGTGTTTCTGAGTGGCTTCATGCTTTGTTTTTCTTCTGGGAGTCCATTAGCCTCAGATTTACTGTGGGGAGAGGATGTACTGGCCCCCAGTCAGCAAAGATAAGAGGCTTCCTGGCGAGAAATAAACAAAAAAGACAGGAAGCAAGGAAGAGGGCCAGAGAAAGAATAGGAGAAAATGCTGTCCTAGCAGCAGTAAATAAATCATTTGCTAAAAAGGATATTTGGCTAAATTGCCTCCCACTGTCTATTCCCACTGGGCATTTTTGGTCAGCAAATGCAGAGCATCAAGAAAAGAGTACAGATGCTGGGATATGTTGCCCTGAGAACATGGAGGTTGCAGAGGAGAAGCTGTGTCTCCAAAGTGCATGGGGGTTCCATTCATACCTTCCAACTTCCCAGCTGTATGACTTTGGGCTAGAAATAAATCCAGAGTTTGCCATTTATTCATCTGTAATACAGAGACAATGGGGGGTGAAATCACATGATGGCTGGCTCATGGTGCTAGTTTCCTTAACTGCTTCTTCTGATCACATATAAAAGAAAAAAATAAGTTGCTTTTTCAGCATGGTCTACTATATTTTCATGAAAGACTTACTAACAACTAAGGCTAATTGGGAGCTTTAAAAAGGGCAGCTGAAACCCTGAAGCTCAGGACTTGGAACCTGTGTTTCCAAGGCCAGTGTCTGAGGCTTGCCTCCTGAATGTTATTAACCTGTGTCAGCTTGTTCAAATTGCCTGGCTCTCTAAATATCAATTTCCTAATCTATAAACTGAGGAGAGGGATAACCATTTAAAAAGATTGCTGTGACTTTTAAATGATGGATATAAATTTGTTTTATAAGCCATAAAGCCCTGTAACAAAAAGTATCGTGCCTGTGTTCTGTGTTGTTTGATGTGATGGTCAGTCAGGCACAGCCACAAGAGGAGGCAGAGGAGAGGCTCAGGAAAACAAAGTTTATGGTGCCCAAAGGTCCTAGAAACAGGAGAAATGGCGCATAACACAGGGCCACATAGAGAAGAACCAGTGTATTCAAGAAGCAGAAGGGCAGGAGTGAGGGGCAAGACTAAGCACATATTTTATTGGAGTTTTCACAGGAAAAGCAAGATAGGGCAGGGTAAATATTTTAGGATTAGCTAGTTTGAATATTTTCAGAGGGTTATAATCTGAGTGGGGATGGGGGTCCATAGTTACCTGGTACCAGTAGAGAAATACTGTTTTCTGGGGTGTACAGACCTCAACAGAGAAGATATGGCTCTGGATTTTTTAATTTGCATATTGAAATCATGCTCCTAGATGAGCCCTTTGCTCTAAGAATTGGCTAGTCCCTGGAGAGGTAAGTTCTTCCCAGGCAGAAGAGTTTTTAAGATGTCGAAAGATCACAAAATACAGGAAACAAAAGTGTGTGTGTTCGTGCACATGCATATGTCTGGGGCACCATATAGTTTACAGAGGACTTTGGCAATGCTTGCAATAACTGTGATTCAGTTTTAAACGACAGTGCCCATTTTACAGATGAGGGTCAGATTAAACATGACTACTAATTATGGAAAAAGAATGGAAATTGCAGATGGTCCAAATCGATCTACCTGGTTAATGTCAATCAAAGTCACTAAGCAAATGTTAAGACTGAAAATGCTTGATGTGGTGGATGTGAAACCAAAGGAAAGGAGAATTTCCCAAGTAAAACCATTCATACTTCCAAACATTGTCATTCCGTGTTCTTGCCTACTCACCCACTATCCAATCCAAAGACAAAAGATGAAGTTAAGACATATGTCCTTCATACATCCTTGTAGCTCTCAGTTTTGTCCTCAATGCCTGGTCCACAGCTGGTCCATATATTGAAATAACTCACCCACATTCTGGCTCCAGCCACCAAACTGTCAATTCTAGGATCTTGGACTAGACACTAGAGGAAACAGACAAAATACTTTTTTTGGTTTTCTAAGGGTGCTGACAAATGTTGGCATCCAGGGATTCAGACAAAACACAAATAAATCTTTTGTCCTGTTCAAACTCTGACTCTATGGCTCCATTTCTTTTCTTTTTTGACATTCAGATTTTAGAAAAGTTTGTTGCTTACAAAGCAGAGAGCACAGAGAACCTAGATAAAATCTCTAGTTCCTTCAACTTACTATTGCATCTCTGTCTCTTCTTTTCTCTTCTTTCTTACACCCTTCTTCTCTCACATTTGCCTTTCCTTCTCCCTGCCCCCACTTTGACACTGATTCTTACTGAAAGATGGAAATAACTGAGATTTTGTCTCTTGAGGATATTAAGACTTTGTGAAGATTAAATTAAATAATATATATAATGAGTTTATCACAATGATTACCACATAGTAAGAGCTCAAGAAATGGTTTGTCATTATCCCCATCACATTTAACACTTAAAACAATCTTAACAGGTAAAGAAGCGACTCACCCAAATCCAATTACTAAAACTGGATTCTGATTATAGAGTCTATAATGACCCATCTTCCCAGGCTGGAAGAGAAGACAGAAAGATTCATGGGACTGAGCTTGTCCTCTGAGACATATAGAAAAATTGCTGGAAGAAATCAACCAAACCACATAAGGTAAAGACTGGTGCCATGGGCAAGGCAAAATACAACTACTACTTACAATAGAAGTGGGCAATGGACTTCGGAGAGCCAAGCTGTAAGAAGTATCAGGACTAGGGACTAGGTTACACTTAAGTCAGAGGGATTTTCACAGGCTAGAATGTTTAGAGATACAAGTCTGCAAGGAAAGAGAGGAAATAGTAAGTCTGGCCTGCATTCACCAACAGGAACTGGGGCCAATAACTTGGGGAAAGAGAACAAACCTGAATGAAGCTCTATCATATAGACAGGCTCTCTGAGGGTGAAGATCAGGAGGAAGTGTGAACTATTAATAAAATATATATTTTATTGATCTTTTCATATTTTTCAGGTGCCTTATATTGTGGGTTTTTTAAAGATTTTATTTATTTATTCATTTATTTATTTATCAGAGAGAGAGAGAGAGAGCATGCGCACAAGCAGGCAGAGTGGCAGGCAGAGGCAGAGAGAGAAGCAGGCTCCCTGCTAAACAAGGAGCCCAATGCAGGACTCAATGCCAGGACCCTTGGATCATGACCTGAGCCGAAAGCAGTGGTTTAACCAACTGAGCCACCCAGGCATCACCTTATATTGTGGTTTAATTTTAATTTATTTCTAACATCATCTCCTTAATGTAGGTATAATTATTTCTGATAGCCGAAGATACTTAGACTTGAAGAAGGTAATTAATTTCTCTTGAATTGTCAATGAGTATATGAGAGAGCTAGAAATGCCAGTTAGCTTCCCAGGGAAATTCTACCAAACATTTAAAGAAGAACTAATCTATTCTTCTGAAGCTGCTTCAAGAAATAGAAATGGAAAGGCAACTTCCAAACTTGGTCTATGAGGCCAGCATTACCTTGCTCCTAAAACCAGATAAAGAACCCATCAAAAAGGAGAATTACAGACCAATATCTCTGATGAACATAGATGCCAAAATTCTCACCAAGATACTAGCCAATAGGATCCAATGGCACATTAAAAGGATTATCCACCATGACTAAATAGGATTTATTCCTATACTGCAAGGTGGTTCAAGATATGCAAATCCATCAATGTGATACATCACATTAATGAAAGAAAGGACAAGAACCATATGATCCTCTCAATCTATGTAGAAAAAGCACTTCACAAAATACAGCATCCTTTCTTAAAACTCCCCGTGGTATAGGGGTAGAGGGAACATATCTCAGTATCATAAAAGCCATCTACAAAAGCCCACAGAAGATATTCTCAGTGGGGAAAAACTGAAAGCTTTTCTCCTATGGTCAGGAACATGACAGGAACACAATATGCCCACTCTCATCACTGTTGTTCAACATAGTAATAGAAGTCCTAGGCTCAGCAATCAGACAACAGAAAGAAATAAAAGGCATTCAAATTGGCAAAGAAGAGTCAAACTCTCACTCTTCACAGATGACATAAAACTTTATGTGGAAAACCCAAAAGACTCTACCCCAAAATTCCTAGAACTCATACAGGAATTCAGTAATGTGGCAGGGTATAAAATCAATACAAGAAATCAGCTGCATTCCTATACACTAACAACGAGGCAGAAGAAAAAGCAACTGAGGACTCACACCCATTATAATTGGACCAAAAACCACATGATACCTAGGAATAAACCCAGTCAAAGAGGTAAAGGATCTGCAGTCCAAAATCTCAGAACATTTATGAAAGAAATTGAGGAAGACATAAAGAAATGGAAAAACATTCCATGTTCATGGATTAGAAGAGTAAATATTGTTATAATGTCTATGCTATCCAGAGCAATCTACACATCCAATGCAATCCTTATCAAAATATGATCAACATTTTTCACAGAGCTGGAACAAATAATCCTAAAAATTGCGTGGAACAAGAAAAGACCTTGAATAGCCAGAGGAATCTTGAAAAAGAAAACCAAAGCTGGTGGCATCACAATGCCAGACTTCGAGCTATATTATAAAGCTGTAATCATTATGACAGTATGGTACTAGCAGAACAAAAAAACAAAAAACAAACAAAAAACCCCAAAACAGACACATAGATCAATGGAACAGAATAGAGAAACCAGAAATGGACCCTCAAATTTATGGTCAAATAATCTTTGACAAAGCAAGAAAGAATATCCGATGGAAAATGGACAGTCTCTTTAATAAATGGTGCTGGGAAAATCAGACAGCCATATATGGAAGAATGAAACTGGATCAGTTACCTATGTGATACACAAAGAGAAACCCAAAATGGATGAAAGACCTAAATATGAGACAGGACTCCAACAAAATCCTAAAGGAAATCATAGGCAGCAACCTCTTTGACCTCAACCACAGCAACTTCTTGCTAGACACATCTCCAAAGGGAAGGGAAACAAAAGAAAAAATGAAGTACTGGGACTTAATCAAGATAAAAAGCTTCTGCGCATCAAAGGAAACAGTAAAAAAAAAACCTAAAAGATAATCTACATATTTGCAAATGACATATCAGATAAAGGGCTAGTATCCAAGGGCTATCAAAAACTTAACTCAACACACAAAAACCAAATAATCCCGTCAAGAAGTGGGCAGAAGGCATGAACAAGCATTTCTCTAAAGAAGACCAACAAATGGCCAACAGACACCTGAAAAGAAATGTTCAACATCACTTGACATCAGGCAAATACAAATCAAAACCACAATGGGATACCACCTCACACCAGTAAGAATAGCTAAAATTAAGACAGGAAACAATAAATATTGGCAAGGATGCAGAGAAAGAGGAACCCTCATACACTGTTGGTGGGAATGCAAACTGTTACAACCACTCTGGAAAAGAGTATGGAGATTCCTCAAGAAGTTAAAAATAGAGCTGTCCTATGATCTAGCAATTGCACTACTAGGTATTTACCCCAAAGATAAAAATGTAGTGATCCAAAGGGGGACCCACCCCACAATGTTCATAGTGGTAATGTCCACAATAGTCAAAATGTGGAGTGATGACATCCATCAACAGAAGAATGGATAAAGAAGATGTGCCATACACATACACATACACACACACACACACACACCCCACATGCATACATACACACACGCATATACATACATACATGCATACATACACATGCAATGGGATATTACTCAGCCATCAAAAAGGATGAATACTTACCATTTACCATGATGTGGATAGAACTAGAGGGTATTATGCTAAGAAAAATAAGTCAATCAGAGAAAGACAATTATCATATGATTTCACTCATATGTGCAACATAAGAAACAGGGCAGAGGACCATATGAGAAGGGAAGGAAAACAAAATAGGAAGTTATCAGAGAGGGGGAAAAAAAACATGAGAGACTCTTAACTGTAGGAAACAAACTGAGGGTTGCTGGAGGGGATATGGGTGGATGGATAGGGTAACTGGGTGATAGTCATTGAGGAGGGCATGTGATGTGATGAGCACTGGGTGTTATATGAAACTGATATATTATTGAACACTAATAGAAAGAGAGAGAGAGAGAGCGTGCACTAGAAATTCAAGGTCAGTTCTGTTCTATGCCATAGTAAGTGTCTTTTCCACTGTATCAGTGACCTTGTAAATTATATTCAAGGTATTCAGAACTTCATTTCTTAGTCTAGAGTATTCTGGGGACAGATCTCTGTCCCCAGATGGAAGAGTTAAATGGTGAAAGCCATGGGGAAGAGCTAAAGCCAAGAGTTTTTCTGGGTCTGAAATTTCCTTTTGGGATGACTGACAATCTTTCTTTCTATTCCGGCCCTGTGTAGGCATCTTCCTTTGAATAACATTAATTGTATAAATGTCATTACAAACATACCTTCCTTATTTGCCCCCAAAAGCCCAACTTTTGTCATCCAGCCCATCTCCCTTCCCATCTTGACTTTCTGCCCTTCCCTTCCATGAAAGTCAAGTCCTGGTCCCACCTGAGTGTTTCTCTGAAGACAAGCCACTGGACTGTGTTTCATCAAATGAAGTCATCCAAGCAGAGTAAAGGAATCATATGCTATCAGGGAAATGTTCCCCTGGTGATGGTATCAGGGCAATCCATCACCAAGAGGGACGCTCATGACAACATAACTTACCTCATATGCATGACCTGCACTGCCATCTCCTCAGGTTCTACTAATACCCTTTGTTCCTACTGATAAACCCTCCTTTAAATACTCCAGTGGATTTTGTCAAGCACAACCAATCACATGCAGAAAAATGACTGAATATTTACCCAATGTGTTAACTATGTAGTCTGAGAAATTTGATACAAATAAACTTCTGCACCAAAATAAATCAGAATATTACAAATCAAAGTCTTCACCTGGTTTTAGTGAAAGTGAAGGAGATTGATCTGTGAGAAAAAAACAGTCTCATTTAAGCCTTACAGTAACCCCATGAACTCAATATCAGTATCCCCATTTTGTTACCAGAAACACTGAGGCACAGAAAAGTCTATGAAAATTAGCCAAACTCCCAATAACTTTAAGTTACAGAAAAAGATCTAAAACAGGTGTAACTGACATCTACCCATTGTTTTCCATTGTTTCAACCCAAGAAACTAATGCATGAAGTTTTAAAAAATCATTTAATTATCTTTTAGAGAGAAGATATTTCCTTAGATATTATCTAGCACAGGTTCACAAACAGAGCTTCTGCTTTATGGCTGAAAAAGCTGAAACCCAGAGAGGTGCAGTAATCTGCTGAGGGTGTGAGAGGTGAGTAACCCGAGAACAGAATTCACAGCATGCAGTACTCATTGTACTGTGCTGCTCAGAGTCCTTTTCAGGACCAAGGCATTTGTTTCCAGTCTTGGGAGTGTGGGATACTGTGCTTTGTCTAACAATTAAGCAATGAAGAGAACCATCTTGCGCAAAGCCCTCCGTGGGAGTAGCCAACACCCAGTGATTGTTCAATGAGTGGCCACAAAATCCTGACCACCTGGTTTCAAATCCCAGTTCCAGACCCTGTGCATGATCTACTGACCCCCCGGTTCAATAGCATCACAGTACAACCTCCTCCTCTGTCTGATTGTCACTCCCTTACTTCTTGAGAACAGGAGCACTTCTTAATAGACTTCCTGCATACAAATTTCTGTCTCAGAGTCTGCTTCCCACAAGTCTATTCTAAGACAGCTGATATCTGGAGCAATGCCAGAAAGTCAACTCCAAAATGGGATCTGGGAGCATATAATCACTAGCTGGTCAGCAATGAGGGCTCTGTCTCTCACAGCCAAAAGCTACCTGCATTCTGGAACAGCACAGCTTCTCAAGTGGGACTGGGGTGGAGTAGCCAAAGAAGGGAGTTCACTGGCTGGTTTCCAGATAAAGTAGTGATTTTAAGGATTATGGTCACTGATAGGTATTGCTGAGAGCAACAGCTTACTTATGGATACATTAAAGCAAGCTAGTGAAAGCCTGAGGATGACTAATCACCAATTTAAGAAGACCACTTTGGCAGCATATAAAGGGACTTTAACTGCTCCAGATAGAAGGCTTAATTAAAAAGGCCTCATATTCCCTAAGGTTAGCTTAAAAACAAAAATTGGTCAAAAATGACCTTGATTCTGGAGTGCCTGGGGCTCTGTGGGTTAAGCCTCTGCCTTCGGCTCAAGTCATGATCTCAGGGTCCTGGGATTGAGCCCCACATCAGGCTCTCTGCTCAGCAGGGAGCCTGCTTCCCTCTCTCTCTCTCTGCCTGCCTCTCTCCCTCTCTGTGATCTCTGTCTGCAAAATATATAAATAAATAAAATCTAAAAGAAAAACAAAAACAAACAAACAAAAAAACTTGATTCTGGACAACTCTAAGGACAATGCCATCTCCAGAACACCCCACAAGATGGGTTGCAACTGCCTCCTGGGACAACCTCTTCTTGGCTCAGTCCTGCTTCCCTCCCCCATCCCCACTCCCATGGCAGAAGTTGTTCTCAAGAACATTCCCCAACACATTTACCACACACACTTCCTATCATGCCTGAAACCCAACCTATAATGGCATATGTTTTAATGATAAAAGCCAGACTTCAGCAATAGACAGGTATGGATTCAAACTCCCTCCAAGCTGTATAACCGACTGAACTTGTCTGAGCCCCCAACCTCTCAATAAAGATGGATGGGACCAAGTCACTCAAAAAAATGTGCAATCATCTTGCCAGCTCTTGTTCTTCCCTGTCGTCATCATTGTTGCAGACCATGAAGGCGGAGAGTTTAGTGGAGTGTCTATAGACCCTAGGAGACATTCTCACAGTATTAGCAATGAAGCCAAAAGTCTGGCATGAGCTCCAGGTTCACCATCTCATCTCAAGAGAGGAGTATGGAAGAGTGAAGGCAAGAATCAGAGACATCACGCTTTGAGCTTCTTTGCTGTGACTTTGGATAAAGTAGAATTTGTATCTTCCTCCTGCTGCTGACATACTCCAACCAGTTTAACTTATCTCAAATTAGTCTATCATATCTTTGTAAAAGTGACTTCATAATTTCCCAAAAGACTATAAATTGACTGCTAGCAAGTCACGTTTGGACTGCCATCCCATCCTTCAAGAGATGAAGCATGGGAATGAGAGCCCTGAACACACCCGCCCCTGAGCACAGGATTGCTCCCCGGACAGCTGCTTCCCCAGGCTTCTAGGCTGCCTATTCTTACCCTTCATCTTTCCCCCACCTACTGTAGCATATTTTTGGAGACATTGCAAGTTGTTTCAACATTGCAATAATTAAAGAGCAATCACTGAGAAAAAGCAAACAAATTAAATCCAAATGCATGTGGGATGTGGCACATTAGGAGGCTGTTTCTAGTTGGCAGACAAGAATTTATTTTTAAAGTTACAAGAATGTGTTTTCCAACTTGATTCTCTCTACTACCCAAAGGCCCCGGGAGTCTTGCAATGAGGGCTGCATTTACCCCCTTGTAGGAAATCCCTTGGGACAGATGCTGGCTGCAAACTTCAAATGAACTCATCAAATTAATCATGCCACATGGTCTTGAGACAAGTGCAAATGCAAAAATATTGCTGTGTTCTCAAGAAGTCAGACTCAGCTCAAATATACCAGGGAGGTCATGTTTCCCAGTGCGGAGGATTCTAGCCAGGAAGTCAGGCGAGCTGGAGGCAGTGTGGTAAAGCACAAAAAATCTAGATTTCAGGGTCAGGAAGGCATAGAGCTTAAAATCAGACTTCACTCTCTACAAAACCTTTTGTTTTGTTTTGTTTTGTTTGCACTAAACCATTTGCTATATCTGACTCTCTTGATATTTTCCTGGAGAAATACAGACAAAACAAATTCTAAACCATAGTTTATAAACTTGGTGAGCTGTGTATCATGACAGTAAAAACAACTAAACTAGTAATTATTAAAAATTTTTTTAAAAATTGTTTTCTTTTTATGCTGATTTCAGTGCACTAAATATGTATCCAGCTATCCCTAAAATGGGGACAAGAAAGATTTTTTTTAAGTACATTTAAGGGACGCCTGGGTGGCTCAGTGGGCTAAAGCCTCTGCCTTCGGCTCAGGTCATGATCCCAGGGTCGTGGGATGGAGCCCCGCATCAGGCTCTCTGCTCTGTGGTGAGCCTGCTTCCCCCCCCCTCTCTCTCTCTGCCTGCCTCTCTGCCTACTTGTGATCTCTGTCAAATAAATAAATAAAATATTTTTTAAAGTGTATTTAATTCAGGAGAAATGGGGATTGTAAGTAACTCTTTATGATATCTTAATTTTCCTCTATGACTTGATGGATTTGAGGAGAAAGAAGAACATCCATGGATGTGGTTGAAATTCTAATCTATTATATTTTTTAAAGTTTTCCCCTAATTAAAATGGAAATGAATGTCCCGGTGCTAAAGAAAAAGATCACTTTCCATTATAGGAACCAGAGACCAATTGTGCAGCTAGCATTTGTACCTGTCACAAGGCTCTGAGGGCCAGACGACTGGGAAGTCACAGGGTTGCCAGCAACCAGAGCGCGCAGGACAGTCCTTCCTTTACAAGTAAGTTTTCTTGAGTAAGAAATAACCTTCTCCATGTCATGCTAATGCTGTCTCTCTCCCCCACCATATGATGGACTAACAGTATCATTATTAAAGTGGTAGAGGTAATCACGGTTAAGGAGATTAAGCATTATTATTTTGACAATGTAAAATGTGAAAAGGACCCTGTTTTATGTTAATAAGTCAATGAAGAAAAACTGCCTGTTCCGTGTGAGCTGAGTGTCTATAACATGGAATTGTGTGTAGTAGGTTGTATCTCTCTCTGACTGACATACTGCATTTCATTAGAAATTGGGGAATTCAGCAAAGGCAAACTGTATCTGCAAGTGGCTAACACAATCTCTAAAAGGGAACAAATAATAACAAATTCAATAATAATAATTGAAGCCATTAATAAATGTATAATTACATTTATAATGTATAATTACATTTATAATGTATAATGTATAATTATAATGTATAAATACATTAATAAATGTATAATGTAAACGTTTTATCAAGGTAGTAATTATTGATAAGTAAGGTGATCATGTCAATAATGAACAGCTTTATGTAAGGCCTTGGGCTGAGTAAGGGACCTTATGTCATTTGAGCCCCCTAACAAATCCAAATGAGGTGGTAAATAAGAATTATAATTTCTAGTCTACAAATAAAAGTGATGGGGCAAAGAGTGAATAGGTAATGGACACATCAGCTCGTAACTCACAAAAGACGAGGCTGTATTCAGACCTGTGCAGGCTGACAACCCAGTGAAAGTGCGAGTCTGACGGTGGGTGTGACTGGGGGGTGTTTTCTGTTGTTGAGCCTCTGGTCGTACCTAAATTTGCAGCTTCCTGTTCTGCCCTTTCTATAAGAACCCGTGGGTTTAGCTGGTCCCATAACCACCCAGAGAATGGACGTCATGTCCAACTTCCCTTGCAGCGAGGTGTGAGCATGTGATGAGTATCTGGGCACAAAAGGTCATGGATCTGGTGTGCCACCCTTCCAGACTAGGGTGTGCCTTCGAAAAGGATGATCTGGCCCTAGCCCTCCTTTCCACACTCCTCTTCCCATGGCCCTTGCACACCCAGAGCTTTTAAACCACTCCCTTCTGTCTCTCCCTGTCCACAGAGCCGCAGACCCCTAGGTGTGACAGCTGCTGAAGGTCTCTGTCCAAGCATCCTATGTGAACATCTCATTTCAACCCGCCCCAAATCAGCGGATGAGACATCAACCAGCCTGCCATTCCTGCATTATCCTCCATCATAAAGCAGCCCTTTCTGAGGGCACCTTCGCCTTTACTCCCAGAAGGAGACAGGGTGCGAAGCAGGGAGGGTTGTGTGCAAAGAAAAGACCTGAGGCGTGGAAGGGGTGGTGGGACACCAAATTCCCAAGTGCGGAGTTAGCCCCAGAAGCAGGTTGCACCTGAGAAACGAGCAATGGCTCTCTGCTCGGGGTCAGTCCCAGTTCTTCCACATTATGCAAGTCACTGGCTTCCTAATCTGAGAGGCTGATCACCTGTCTGCTCCCCCTTTGGAGGGTGTCTCTCCCCAGCTGTCAGTAACTTCAACCAATAGAATCACTCATATCTGCAGTATGATTTAGCAACTTAAATAAATCATGCACATTTGTCTCTCTCTCTCTCTCTCTCTTTTTTAATGCCTTTTTTTTTTTTTTTTACAAACCTGAATCTATTTCAGGCCAGTCAATGAGACCCTTTGGTAGTGTGAATTTTCCAGTCATTATGCATGAGTAATGGACTTAGGTCTACTTCCATTTTATTTTCTTTGCACTAGGTAAGATAACTCCCAGTGTAGATGAAAGTCCTTTTTCCTGAGCTGATACCTTTAGCTGTGTCCCATCCATCAGATGAGTGGATGTTGTTAACACAGATATTACCAAAAACAAATAAGCAAAAACACTTGCAGCTATGTTATTTCATCGAAGTACATGATGTTCCTTAGGGAACCCTTCAAAATTATCTTTTTCTTGCCCACAGCCTTCTCTCTTTTATATTCTCAACCATCTACTAAAACACTTTTTTCTTACTGATCAGAAAATGATCTTCTTCTGTTGTTATCTCACCTTGAACCTTGCTGCCTTCACACCTAGAGCTTGTAAAGGAGATCCCTCTATCACAAGAGAAAGCCATTTTGATCATTTGAGAGATGAGGGAGGTGGCCCAAAACAAGATGGGCCAAGACCATGGGAGGGACAACATGGTGTCACAAGACAGAGCATTTTATTCCCATATCTGGGGCCATTATTTCTCAATGTATGAGAAGGGGTGGCCAGGAGAGGAATGGCCTGGTGCAGCCATGCCCCTGGAAGGTTCCAACTCTGAACTTCCCCGATGTCATTCAGCACATCCCTTCCCCCCTAAGCTCCAGGGCCTGAGTTACTGAGACAGATTATCACCAAGGTCCCCTGGTACCTTCACATGTGTGAGGCTCCACTCTGCCTAGACCTTAACCATCCTAGTTTCTCACTAATTTGCCTAAGTAATTTATATTTATTCCCCTAAAGATCCTTTTTCTCATCTGCACAAAAATTAGATAGTGGCTAAAATCCTAGATATAGGGAATTTGCAAGGATCTCTGAGTGCTCTAGAGGCCCCCATGGGAGAGTTGGCCTGTTACACACGGTTTTCATCACACTGCCTCACAGTTGAGCTGTGTGACATTAAAGCTCTTAATGTATCTGAGCATCATGGTTCTTATCTGTAAAGTGGAAATAAATTTTTAAAAAAATAGTAACTTGGGCATCTTAAAGACCAAGTAAGCTAATCTTTGAAAAATACTCAGCACAGAGACCCTGGCTGTCTCAGTTGCTGGAGCCTGTGACTCTTGATCTTGGGGTCTTGAGTTTAAACCTCACATTGGGTCTACAGCTTACTTTAAAAAAAAAAAAAAACTTAACACATCGCTTGGCATACAGTCAGCGCAAATTAATGGTGACTATGACCAGTGAATGGTCAGTATAATGCTAACATTTCTTATGCTTTCCTAGTTAGAGATTATTCCAGAGAGAATACTGGCTAGGATAGTTCAGAACAACAACAAAAACAATACACACACACACACATCATTTATAGACACACATATATTACATATGTAAATACACACCCACTCACATCTACTCTAATTATATCGCTCCAGTTGCCCTTCTAGTGGTATCACTGTTGTCCTCTTTGACCCCCACAGTAACTTTAGAGTAGAGGCAAACATGTCTTTCCTGACTGACGGATCAGCAAACCGAGGGCGGGGAAACCTGTATTTCTAGCTATTCCCACGACTGGTTGGCGGCAAGATCCTGGCAAACTTCCAGATCTCTCAGTTTTTCCTCACCACCAGACAGTAGTACCGAGACGAATTTCCAAGAGCAGCAATCCATTCATTGGGGTATAAAGGAAAAGAAAGCCGCAGTGGCAGCCTATCTCCTTCCGAAGCAGGAGAATTGGACCCACACACCCTCCATGACGAGCCTGGGCTGGAGGTTAGAGAAGTAACTGCCCTTCATAATTCACACTCAGAAGTGGTGAAAAATAATCCCTGATTATCTAGAGCAAAGAAAGAGAGTAATTTATAGCCAGCCATGAATACTTAATCATAAGGCCCAGTGGCGTTGCTCACATTAACACAGCCAAAACAAATCAGCTGTAAATCACAGCCGACTTCAACATGGCATCGGGAAGATAAATCAGGGGGGCCTGGCACGGAGAGTCTGTCTGTGAAGCATCGCTATTAATAAGTGGCAGCCCTCCACCCTGCCCTTCCCACCGCACCCAGGCCACAACCGCGGCCGCCCAGTAATGAGGGTAGCAGGACTGCACATTTTATAACCGGCAATTAGAGCTCCACAGCAATCCCAAACACATTAATTACTCCTAAAAGGCCCCAGGTTGTCTTTCTGTTCATTTTCCAGTGGATAAATTCCCTATGATGCGACAAGTCAAGTAAAACTTCGGTAATTGACACTGCCCAGGGACCAGAGTCTGAGTTAGTGAGAAGTGCAAATTTCACATCTACAATTGAGGAAATGTATTGCTTGTGATTCTGAGAACACAGGGTAATTGGAAGTAGATTAGCAAAGGCTTCGAGTAGCTGTGTATTTTGGAAAGCAAAAGG